>CAXITT010001264.1:30279-50027 GCA_964033795.1 Lymnaea stagnalis | reverse complement strand
GGGGGGGGGGGGGGGGGGGGGGGGTTGCTTTATCTAACGCTGGCAGCCTTGGGCCGTCGTTGGTGCTTTTATGTGGGGTGTAGCAAAAGAATTAGATTGTTTTGGTCACCTGAAACAAATATAACAATTTTACCACAAAAAAAAAACTCTGCAGTTGTCCGTACTCCCCTCCACCATATCCCCTCCACCATATAATAAAAAAGTGTCGTTCTGAGCCCCCACCCCCCCTTTTCCTATGTCACTGCTAATTTGATTTGCTCAATTACTGTGCCACGCAATGGACCTTACGCATTACACTGGGTGGCCGGACGGTCTAAACTGAGCAAACCTCAAGTTGGTGGTCTGGAGCAAAAACATCACCCCGGGTGGATGAGACTCGTTAACATTGGTCGGCAATTCATCTAAGAGAAGGAAACTCTGAATTCAAACCCGAAATTGGAGTCCCGTAAGGCGCATACAATGACAATTCCTGCAACCGTACCCATCCCTGGTCGTCTTGACTTAGAGTCTTGCCACGGGATATGCTGGGCCCGGACGAGAGAGTGAGGGTGACGCAGCGCAACTTTTCCTCACTTTAAACAAGTCACCCGCGCACGTCATCAGTCACCGGACGACTCGATGGTCCTAGTCGATCTTCGACGGACGAACAACAAAAAAAAAAAGCATTACACTGCATACCAACACACTCAGTCAATAAATTAATAAATATAAACACTATCAGCAGCATCAGCCAAACATTTGATGTATCACTTGTTTACAATATTCCCCACAACCTTAAAAAATACTCATATAATTTCCCGTTACAATACACATTCTTGAATGCAATGACTTTCAGTTTATGTGAATTACACACATATTAGATGACATCCTGACAAGAGGACATTTTATTGATTGACATCATGTCAAGTTAAAACACATTTGCTGACATGACAATTTCAAACATTTAGTTGACATCATGACACTTTAAAACATATTGGTTGACATCTTGGCCAGGGGCACACATTTTGTGATAACAGAGTTTTGGTTCCAGATAGTTTGAACAAAATGCTGGCTCAGCAAAAAGCGTTCACCATTCTGTGAACCTGTCTACTCTATGGATGGTCAGAATAAGGGGGTGGAGGGGACATAAGAAATGGACCGCTAGCCACTAGAACTATTGAACCATATCCAAACGTGTGCCGACGTGACCAGCGGCAGTTACTTGATGGTATCACTACGCGTTGTGTCGGGTTTAGAAATTTTATTTTGTTATTTTGGGTAGGGGGCTGAAGAAGGGGTTTGTAGGGCGGGGTTTGTAGGGTGGGGGTTTGTAGGGCGGGGTTTGTAGCGCGGGGTTTGTAGGGCGGGGGTTTGTAGGGTGGGGGTTTGTAGGGCGGGGTTTGTAGGGCGGGGTTTGTAGGGCGGGGTTTGTAGGGCGGGGTTTGTAGGGCGGGGTTTGTAGGGCGGGGTTTGTAGGGCGGGGTTTGTAGGGCGGGGTTTGTAGGGCGGGGTTTGTAGGGCGGGGTTTGTAGGGCGGGGTTTGTAGGGCGGGGTTTGTAGGGCGGGGTTTGTAGGGCGGGGTTTGTAGGGCGGGGTTTGTAGGGCGGGGTTTGTAGGGCGGGGTTTGTAGGGCGGGGTTTGTAGGGCGGGGTTTGTAGGGCGGGGTTTGTAGGGCGGGGTTTGTAGGGCGGGGTTTGTAGGGCGGGGTTTGTAGGGCGGGGTTTGTAGGGCGGGGTTTGTAGGGCGGGGTTTGTAGGGCGGGGTTTGTAGGGCGGGGTTTGTAGGGCGGGGTTTGTAGGGCGGGGTTTGTAGGGCGGGGTTTGTAGGGCGGGGTTTGTAGGGCGGGGTTTGTAGGGCGGGGTTTGTAGGGCGGGGTTTGTAGGGCGGGGTTTGTAGGGCGGGGTTTGTAGGGCGGGGTTTGTAGGGCGGGGTTTGTAGGGCGGGGTTTGTAGGGCGGGGTTTGTAGGGCGGGGTTTGTAGGGCGGGGTTTGTAGGGCGGGGTTTGTAGGGCGGGGTTTGTAGGGCGGGGTTTGTAGGGCGGGGTTTGTAGGGCGGGGTTTGTAGGGCGGGGTTTGTAGGGCGGGGTTTGTAGGGCGGGGTTTGTAGGGCGGGGTTTGTAGGGCGGGGTTTGTAGGGCGGGGTTTGTAGGGCGGGGTTTGTAGGGCGGGGTTTGTAGGGCGGGGTTTGTAGGGCGGGGTTTGTAGGGCGGGGTTTGTAGGGCGGGGTTTGTAGGGCGGGGTTTGTAGGGCGGGGTTTGTAGGGTGGGATTTGTAGGGCGGGGGTTTGTAGGGCATGGTCGATGCTTTAAAATTTAATAAGTCATGAAAATATTGCAGGTTTGTATTATAGAAATGGAAAGTTTTAATTTTTGTGTCGATGTGAAAATGTAAAGGAAGTCTAAAATTTTCGCATATAAATGATACATATTATTATAAACTATTTTTCCTAATTTTTTTTACTACGTCTCATACTCGCCAGAGTTCCCATAAAAGAAGCCCAAATTTTAACAAGGAAAAGTGGAACATAATTTGCAAGAAATATATAGAGAAGTTTTTTTTTTTTTAAATATTTTAATTTTAGTCAATGCATTTTGCTAGCTTCAGACGTGCCAGCGACTTATTTGTACATATTACTTTTAATATATTGTATTTTTATTTTAAATTTGTGCATTCCTTAATTTAACAACAATTTTTATAAATAAAATCATATATTATTTTGTCCCGTGTATCAAATTATAAAACTGTTGGCCGGCAAAGACTTGTTCGAGTCATATGTTGGGACTAGAGGTGTCCCCTGTGTCTACATAGGACACACCAGCGACACACGGGTAAACTCTACATTTATAAGTCTACTTTTGGATATCACCTAGTGTCTGAATTAGCAGTAAACGAATTGCATGCCGAAACGTATGATTCATCTGTATGGTATGTTTTGTAAACCATGAATAAGTTCATCGACTACTGCTTCCAGTAATTCCCTGTACATACAGTAACAAGATCCAGTAGATATCATGTACCCCAACCACGCTTTAAAAACATTTATTTCCCTAAGCCCTAAACATGACCCCCAAGTACTAAACATCTTCTGTTTTTACTTGAGATGTTTCCACGAGCACAAGCCACATCCATCAATTCATAATGACACCTTAATCAGTTTAGTAAAACTGGTGCTTATCCTCAACTGTTTTGAATTTAATGGTCATTTTTTTGACCAAATTAGTGGAGTGGCCATGGGTACCAACATAGGCCAGAGTTATGCCTTCCTTTATATGGGTCACTATGAATACCACGTATAGATGACATACATCTTATCGCAGAATTTTACAGAAGATACTTTGACGTTATTGGTATCACTACCATGGATACAAATGAAAACCAACAATTTAATGAGTTTCTTAACTCATTTCATCCATCTATTAAATTTACTTCATAAATTTCTTAGAACTCTGTAAAATTTCTGGACATTACTCTTATCTTAAAAGAAAACGGTTTGTTCACCTCTGGCTGCTACAAACCAACCTGCTTGCAGCAATAGTTAGTGATTGTATTCATCTGACCACCTCAAATGGTACAAAGAGTTCATACTTATTTTCCAACTTCTTAGACTGCTTCCTCTTTGCCAGTCAGATGAAGACTTTTGAGATAAGGCAAATGAAATAATTGACTTCTTCCAGATCTTACATTGAGACTACCCTAGTTTCGGCACTTACAATCATACTTTATGAGGCTTTGAAATCTCTTTTAAAACAAAAAAACGAGAATCGAACAATACTGATCCTTACCTACCACCCTCATAATGAGATTATTCTTGAAGAATCGTCATATACTCATTGCTGTTCCTTTATACATACATGATATTCTCATGCACTCCACTTATTGTCTTAGGACATGATAAAACATTTATGTTAGCTTCTGGATCACAGTCGTCACCGAACCGATCCTTCTCACGTTGGGACTAAACCATGTTCATGAAGCCGTTGTAGGACTTGCCCTTATGTACTGGAAACTAAACACGTTGGTTTCCCGAAGGGAAACTAAAACACCAAAGAGGGCTTCACACGCATTAGTAAAAATGTGATCTATTTGATTGTTTGACAAAGAGATCGTTTTTGTTACATTGTTGGGACGGGAATAATGCTATCTGATAGGTTCAGTGTACATCTTCGAGATAGTGAACAAAACAAGCCACCCGCGTCTCATTTCAACGGAGGTGAACACTGGGACACATCAGATGTACCCATCACGGCTCTAATTTCTTGCACTAACACACCAGTGTGAGTGAAGAATGAACAAAAAATTAATTTAGATTCACTGTACCCTATCCCTATATGGAATAAATCAAATACTATTTTATTAGTGATCCTTTATTTCCCTCCATTTAAATAACCATTTTTGCTGCTTAATATTTTAAATCAATTATATTTTGTCTTTTACCGTAATGGCACGCACTACAAACTAAAATGGGACACCCGTTTTGAACAACTTAACTTCCGTTTCTAACAGTCGCATAGAGCGCATCTTTGTTCTAACCAATGAGCTGCGTGGACATAATGGAGATCTTCAAAAACATACATTTAATTCTTTTATTTGACTTTATCTGTTGAATATATTTAATTTTATCGTCTGCTGCAGATGGCAAGTTGCCGCAACGTCAGCTTAAATGTCTTGACTTTATTTTCAAGTCTAAACATATCTTGCTCCACTTCTTATTGACTTTATGTGGCCTGAACGCAGTCCGTCATATATTATTTTTTATAAGGGACCAGAAGCCTGCTGCCTACCAATCCATCTTCTGACTTTAAAAAAACAAACACTTCTATCTGTTATGGTTGACGTTAGCAAGAAAAGCACTATGAAATCTTAAATAGCAGAATGTATTTGTTTCGTCATTTTTATACATCACTAACAAGTTTAGACATTTGGGAGATTTTCTATCATTTTCTATTCTTTCTTTGACAAACCCCCCCCCCCAAACAAAAAAATAAAAAAACAACAACAAAAAACACACACTTTTTGCCTTGTCCTTCACACGCCCAACTCTTGCACCAAAGTCACTCCACCAAAACGATCGCGCGATCTCCTCCCCCAGAGACAATGTTTGTTATGACAACGGTGCCCGTTCCATGTCAACAACCGGCCTACTGTATCAGCTAGGGATAGGCTAAAAAGTACAAGTGTGCCGTAAAGACAAAATTGCAAATCACAGGTGAAGCTCTTTGATACCGATCCCTCACAGCAAAGGGGTGTAGCGAAATTCAAAGTTAATCTTTTATGGAAATTCCTACCATTGAGGAGTTCTTTACAGAACACTCGACTTCGAAATCAATGCGTTGGTGGTTACAGGAATAGCTTGATATTGGTGGGGTTTTGAGTTGTAATTTTCTGTCAAGGTCGTCAATAAAAAACCATTTTAACTTTGAAAATGTTGATACACAATGAGGTAGATGTAAGAAAGTAGTCAGTATTTAATGTACACTTTAGTTCAGAAAAATCTTAATGCGCCTGGGTAGCATTCGGTCATCACTCGGGACCGTCGAGATAGGAAGATTGCTTAAGTCCCCAGCCGACACGATTCATTCATTGTTGTATTTCTTTGCATGTACTTGTTCCTTGCCTTGTTGTATCTCCATTTTTTTAAATAGAATTTTAACATTTATTCATTTTATTTCCCTTTAAGTTTGATAATTTAGTATGATTGGAACACATACGTATTTAATATCTATTTATTTGTTGCTTTTTCCTTTGTCTTGTCTGCTGGAGAAAGTATTTAGTTGACGCGTCCTTGTAATGGTCCAGCGTTTTATTAGAGGCCCTAACATATCTTCTTTTAATCAATGAATACGGCTTGAACGCAATCCTTCGTATTTTGTCTCTCTCCCCACACTGTCCTCTTCACACTGTCCCTCCCCACACTGTTCTTCCCCACACTGTCCCTCCCCACTCTGTTCCTCCCCACATTGTCCCTATTCACACTATCCCTCATCAGATTGCCCTGTCCCTTGTCAGGCTGTCCCTATTCACAATGTACCTCTTCCCACTGTCCCTCTTCACACTGTCCCTCCTCACACTGTCCATCCTCACACTGTCCATCCTCACACTGTCCCTCCTCACACTGTCCCTCCTCACACTGTCCCTCCTCACACTGCCCTCCTCACACTGTCCCTCCTCACACTGTCCCTCCTCACACTCACCCTCCACACACTGTCCCTCCACACACTGGCCCTCCTCACACTGTCCCTCCACACACTGTCCCTCCTCACACTGTATCTCCACACATTGTCCCTCCACACACTGTCCCTCCACACACTGTCCCTCTTCACACTGTCCCTCTTCTCACTGTCCCTCTTCTCACTGTCCCTCTTCACACTGTCCCTCCACACACTGTCCCTCAACACATTGTCCCTCCTCACACTGTCCCTCTCACACTTTCCCCTTCACACTGTCCCTCCACACACTGTCCCTCTTTGTCCCTCCACACATTCTCCCTCAACACCTACGAGACTAATTACTTTGCCCCGTTATCTTCCAGGAAATATTGCAGGTGCTGGTCAACTTATTCTTGGTGGAATTTCGAGTCCTATTTTGTAAACATTTTTAATCCCACAGGCAAAGCCTGGTCCATGTCAGAATTGGGGGGGGGGGGGCGCCATTAAAGTTCAAGCAGACTAGTCTTACTGTTTTATTTCATCCATTAACACAACACTCAACTTTTTTTTAGCACCCACCAAAGAAAAAAAAATTTTTTGGGGGGGGGGGGGGCGCCATTAAAGTTCAAGCAGACTAGTCTTACTGTTTTATTTCATCCATTAACACAACACTCAACTGTTTTTTAGCACCCAGCAAAGCAAAAAAAATTTTTTTTAAATCTATCAATTTCATTTTTCATTTAAAACGGTAACATAACAAAACCCATCGGAACTGTAATCGCAATCACGGCCAAACTTGTGTTTTTAGTTGTTTAAAAATATGATATCCAAAGTTACAAACAGGCAGAATACAAACATTTAAACAGTAAATAATTAGTTATTCATGAAGTTTTGCAGAAATCTCTGCCTGAAGAGCCAAGAACTATGGACCAACATGGAACGACCTTGATAACCAGACGTTACCAAAAATAAATTCTTCTCAGAGTGACTTAGAGTGCTTGTTATTTGATACACACAATTAAATTACAATAGATATGTTTTGATTAAATTACAAAATGTATGTTTTGATTCAATTACAAAATGTATGTTTCGATTAAATTACAATATGTACGTTTTGATAAAATACAATATGTACCGTTTGATTAAATTAAAATATGTATGTTGCAATAGGTATGTTTTGATTAAATTACAATATGTATGTTTTAATAAAATTACAATATGTATGTTTTAATAAAATTACAATATGTATGTTTTAATAAAATTACAATATGTATGTTTTAATAAAATTACAATACGTATGACAAAATAACATATGGATGTCGATAATATGCATGGACCGATTTCTTCTTCTTTTTTTATTGACAGGACAATGCTGCTCATTTCTAGTTTGACAGTGGACAGGGATAAATTTATCCCCGACATGAGGCAACCCTATGCTAGAAAATTGGGATATTCAGCGACGAAGTCTGTCCCCCCCCCCCCAACCACACTTTTTTTTTTTCCGTATCAGGTGTTCCTAGAAAGTCAACTGTGCCAAAAATTCTCCTGGTTCAGAAATAGGTCATAAATTCGAATAAAAGCAGTTACCCCGACCACCACTTCATTGTGTTATGGATGACAGTCAGTGTAATAAATAAAAGGTTTGGTGCTCTACAACAGCACAACGTCGGAACCGCGGGGCACACCGTGTTGGGGTGGTGGAGGTGGTGGGGGGAGGGTGTTGGTGGAGACGGCACAATGGTGGTCTTACTGAATGTTCATATATAAAGATACAGTGGTCCTTTAGGTCGAAACTGAATTTTGCCGAAATGGTTTATCCGGACCTTGGTTTCCGGACCTGATGACCCAGCAATGCCGTATCGCATGTCCGCAAGAGAAAAGGAGGAAAGAGAAGCTTGTCGCATGAAACCATGACATAAAGTCTTGATGTTTTAACTCATCTCCTACACACACAAAATCAGCTATATTTAGTAAGAAACTCTTTTTGCTTGACCACATAAGTCAAGGGTATATGCAGAGTGTACCACGCCCCCGGGGCAAGATTCACCCCCCTCCCATACACCTCAAACGCATTATTGTCATTAATAAAATATCACAATCCATTTTCGCGCCCCCTCTAGTCTGGATCCGGGGACAAGTCCCCATTTTCCCTACTTAGCTAGGCCTCTGCATGCTTTAGATGCTTTTATTTACACCACCGGGTTGTAATGAATCACTGCAATCAAGTTTCTACTTTCTTTATTCCTTAAATCCTGGCTTGAGGGAGAGCTGGATCTGAAATATGAGTTGAAATAAAAATCACACGTTCTGCTCTAATTTGACTGATGTTTATGAGAATGATTACATTTTAAAGATGAGTCTTTAGCTACTACCACCGTCCTAAAACAAATTTTCTCTCGAGTCCATGTCTTTTTCTTCCGCTCTAATGGTTCAATTACTGGTCTTTCTTGTCCTTACGACGACCCCCACCTCCAACACACACCCTTAGTAATAAAACGTCTACCCAGCCCTGGCAGTGTCTATTCCGCCCTAATTTCTTTAACAGTTCACACATATTCTTTAATGACACCCCCCCCCTTTCCTATTTAAGTTGCCAAATATCTGTGACATAATTTTGAGGCCATAAAAGAAATTCCCAACTCAACAACGGACTCCTTTTTACAGCACTGAAATGGGACTGAGCCGGTTAAAGACCCAGATACCCGGAAATAATGAGAATTATTACACCCGGCACATACCCGGACCGGGGGAAAACGAAACTGGGTCCGCGTGGTAGATCACAAGTTACTTTCTCATTTTCTCTCTGTTCTTCTACCCAACGGGAAAGAATTGACAAGTCCATGCACAGAACCACTATATCCGTTGTACATTTGACGTGAATTAAATAATAATAATTGAGAACTGGCTCTCGATTGATGTGAAGCTAAATGAAACGCAAGGCTCTGAAAATAATGATGTACTTGCTGTGAAGGTTGTGCAATTATTTGTCTTAGCAAGATGCATATCCATCGGTTACGACCATGTCTCTTTCTATTAAAATTAATATTTTATTTCCCATGGTGACTGACTGATGATATTGATTAGCCAAAGTTTGGATGTATGTGGATCATTCCTAAATTCTGTCATAGAACTCCATAACAGCGATGTGATGCATCACTAATTTAATGAGTGCAAGAATTGTCTTAACTGAAGAAAGACTAGGATGGTATCATCAATGAAACAATTGGTTTATCTGAAGAAAGACTAGGATGGTATCATCAATGAAACAATTGGTTTATCTGGAGGAAGACTATAGGATGGTGTCATCAATGAAACGATTGGTTTATCTGAAGGAAGACTAGGATGGTATCATCAATGAAACAATTGGTTTATCTGAAGGAAGACTAGGATGGTATCATCAATGAAACAATTGGTTTATCTGAAGGAAGACTATAGGATGGTGTCATCAATGAAACGATTGGTTTATCTGAAGGAAGACTATAGGATGGTATCATCAATGAAACGATTGGTTTATCTGAAGGAAGACTAGGATGGTATCATCAATGAAACAATTGGTTTATCTGAAGGAAGACTATAGGATGGTATCATCAATGAAACAATTGGTTTATCTGAAGGAAGACTATAGGATGGTATCATCAATGAAACAATTGGTTTATCTGAAGGAAGACTAGGATGGTATCATCAATGAAACAATTGGTTTATCTGAAGGAAGACTAGGATGGTATCATCAATGAAACAATTGGTTTATCTGAAGGAAGACTAGGATGGTGTTGACATGACGATGATATAAATGTAATGATTCTAAACATACACTTGTTACTTCTCCCGTTTGGGTAGAATACATTAGATAAAATGAGGAATGACTTTTTTTTTTTTTAACCCGGATCGGGACTTGGACCCGATGAGAATTGTCTCAAAATACCCGGACCGGGACTTGGACTCGATGAGAATTGTCTCAAAATACCCGGACCGGGACTTGGACCCGATGAGAATTGTCTCAAAATACCCGGACCGGGACTTGGACCCGATGAGAATTGTCTCAAAATACCCGGATCAGGACTTGCTGTAAAAGACTGCATTCGGCTCAGTCCTACCATGGACCACAAATGCCACTCTATAACCAAATCATTTCAAACAGGCCTGGACCACATCTCTGATCCTGGAATAGTACATTCTAGTCAAGAATTTGTGTTGAGCCTATTTCCATTCAAAAAATAAACACATATCAATGAAATTTTACTTCAAACTACTTCGTCTCGCTTGAATTGCTCTCTATCGACAGCCGTAACCTATCTCCTTCCCAAAGCAGGGGTTGTTACATACCGGAAACAAGGGCGTGTACTGCGCAAACAGATACCGAAAGTTTCTCTATAGTAAGATTAAAAGACATGTAAAAAAAAAAAAAAATTAAACACCATGCACTTTGAAGTGTAGAGTATCGTCTTTGCTTATATTATCGTGGTACAACCATTAGTCATATTGTCATGGTACAATCAATTGTCATGTTATCATGGTATAACCATTATTCATGTTACCATGGTACAACCATTAGCCATGTTACCGTGGTACAACGATTAGTCATGGCTGGGTTATCTAAGATACTATCTTATTTTTCTATAAATTGAATGACTTTTGAGATATGTAAATAAAGCGTGTTGGGACCACACATGAATGAATGCGAAAACTCCCTTATTTACTCAATATTAAAATATCCTATAACGATGGCGACTTGTTAATATACATTTTTTTTTTGTACTAAGTTATAGTGAATAAAATCCTCTTTCCGACTAGATATAATTCATAGCATGATTGTAACAGACCAAGTTGGCTGTAATTTTACACACGACACTATTATGTCAGGATGGCGTAGTAATTTGAGCATAGAGTTGTAATGCCTCGTATTTCACGAGAAAAAAGGAGGGCCTATTTTTTCTACAGCGGAGGTAGACCGCACGATTTTATCTGACAGGGAGTGGACATGTTTTTTCTCTAGTAATGGATTATTGAAGTATTGTAATTCAATTTGTGATAACGAATATTATATAAGTGTGTGATTATTGCATCCTAGAATTATTGCAGGATATCCTCATAGCAAATGTTATTTTTGCTGTAGTAATTCATATAATAAAGTACTGTACAATGTATTCATGGACATTATTGATACCTCATGGTGTGAAAGGACAGTTAATTTTGAGTTGAAGAGTGAGAGAATTAATTACGTTACGCAAGTGATAACGGCATCCATAACAATCAAACAAAGTATTAGTTAACCATGCTAAATCGGCAAGAATAGCATGTGTTACAATGATGCACTAGGGTCCCAGAGTAATACATTATTGAACTTAAAACTAAAGCACACCTAGTGGTTTCTAATATTTAAGTATTCTATTTCTATGCGATGGGGGAGAGACGCCGGTCATACTGAATGGGGTGAAATTGAACCGTGGTCGACATTCCGATCCCGTGTTGGGCGAGGTCAAATCCCAATACAGTTTTGGGCGCTACACGCTGTTTCGTAACAAACGGGGCCTACACGGCCACATATATGATATCGAAATACAAAGCACACAGTCTGAGCCCATTTGTCTTTAAACAATTTCAAAGATGGAGATTGAAAAAATATGTCATAAAATTAATGTAACAGCTCAAATATTAACATAATGAATTGTTTCGCATAATGTATTGTTTTCGCAATTTAGTATTAACAGGAAGTTAAATATGATAATATGTCATGCGCAGGGGTAAGACTCGACAGGAAAAGGTGGATTTTGAGGGGGAAAAAAAGTCTCTTAGCGTGATTAATGTACATCTCAGAGCATCGTGATAGTTGTCCCACGAATCTGAGGGAATTATTGTGTATATGAAGTAACAAGATGATGATAATTATGTTTTCTCCAGTCAGGAGATTTACTTTATACTTGTGAGACGCATCTCTATGAATAAACATCGTGCTGCAAGATATGGAGTTTGGCCTCATGCTTTCAATAAAACTTTAAGTATTGTTACGATGAAAAGGAATGCTGGATAAGCAAATAATGGAAGAAGAGCAACATTAGACAATACTCATAATTATATATAAGGTTGACGTTTACAATGAACGTCGTTGTTACAATTTTAAAAAAAAAACCACTCCACAAAACATGTACCGACATACCAAGAGTAACAAAATATGTACCAACATACCAAGAGCCACAAAACATGTACCAACATACCAAGAGTAACAAAATATGTACCAACATACCAAGATCCACAAAACATGTACCAACATACCAAGAGTAACAAAATATGTACCAACATACCAAGATCCACAAAACATGTACCAACATACCAAGATCAACAAAACATGTCCCGACATATCAAGAGCCACAAAACATGTACCGACATATCAAGATCCACAAAACATGTACCAACATACCAAGAGCCACAAAACATGTACCAACATACCAAGAGCCACAAAACATGTACCAACATACCAAGATCAACAAAACATGTCCCGACATACCAAGATCCACAAAACATGTACCAACATACCAAGAGCCACAAAATATGTACCAACATACCAAGAGCCACAAAACTTGTACCGACATACCAAGAGCCACAAAACATGAACCAACATACCAAGAGCCACAAAACATGTACCGACATACCAAGAGCCACAAAACATGTACCGACATATTAAGATCCACAAAACATGTACCAACATACCAAGAGCCACAAAACATGTACCAGCATACCAAGGGCCACAAAATATGTACCAACATACCAAGAGCCACAAAACTTGTACCGACATACCAAGAGCCACAAAACATGTACCGACATACCAAGAGCCACAAAACATGTACCAACATACCAAGAGCCACAAAACATGTACCAACATACCAAGAGCCACAAAACATGTACAAACATACCAAGAGCCACAAAACATGTACCAGCTTACCAAGAGCCACAAAACATGTACCAATATACCAAGAGCCCCAAAAAATGTACCGACATAGCAAGAGCCCAAAAAATGTACCAACATAACAAGATCCACAAAACATGTACCGACATACCAAGAGCCACAAAACATGTACCAAGATTCACAAAACATGTACCGACATATCAAGAGCCGCTGGACGATAGAAATAAATGAAATCTTTTTATAGTGTGACTTTTATTTATACATAATATGTTAAACGTAAAATATTGAAAATAAAATAAAGTTATTTAGAATGTACACGTGTGTAATTTTCTAACAGTAGAATAATATATCGTTACACTAAAATAACACACATAAAACACACAATTCAATAAATGCTTTGGGTTACATGGGTTTAAACCATAAAACAGGTTAGATTTGTCATGTTTTATCAAGTGTGACTGTTGTCAGAACACAGGTGGAGACGCAAGGGTGACATGTTATAATGGAATGTGTCAGTATGTTTTGGTAACAACTTCAATACTATAATTAAAACGATTGAGAAAGTCATGGTTACACTAACAGTTGCGCCATTGTCAGTTGAGGAGTATGTGTATGGGGTACACGGATGAATTGATGTTATATGTGTGTCATTGTGCCATTCAAAGACACTGCCATATTTTAAAACTGTTGTATCCATTATATCATATCATTGCAGAGTCCAACCGACACAGGAGCTATACAAATATTTTACATTGGATTTTATATGTTTAGTTTCATTAAATTTTTGAACCAGACTGCTTATATTGATGCATCAGGCCAGCGGCTCTTAACCTGTATTTGCTCGTGTCAACTTTAATTTTTTTAAAATTAATTTAGCTCCGAGGCCCTCTTACCTGTTAGTAGTATTTTAAAACCGCTTTTAGATTTAAAGTAAGTCCATTTTGCAAAGTTTGTGTTACCCCCAAGAAATATGCTTCGTTTTCATGGGGGTTAGTGAGGTTGGGGTTGGGGGGGGGGAAGATATGGCATTTGTTGGGAAATATTACCCTAGACTAAAAGACTAATTGATGAGTAAATTACTTTTAACTTTTTCCATCTAGGAACTCAAGTTAGTTTCATATCCTTGAAGTTTGCCAGCAAAAACATGGAACAGAAGATTTAAATGTAAAGTTTTAACTAATTGTCCGCCATGCCATGATGATGATTTCGTTAATTGATTTCAACACACTGACCCAAGTGTGTCCGTCACGCAAGAAGTAGATTTGTTTAAAGTGTTCTTGAAAAAGATGAGCTGTCGTAGAATAATGTTCAAACATTTCTCCTACATCTTTTGTTAAGAAGTTTAAGGTGTCCTTTTTATCCATGTCCGAAGAGTTGTTTTATTGAGACACATCTGAGCCATGACCTCGGCCACCCACCAGCATGAAGAGGCCGCCAATCAGGGACAAGATGAGGGCACACACTGCCAGACCATAAGAGTAGTCAAGGCCGTCAGCACCCAGCACTCTGTCGTCATACTCAGCCCCGAAGATCGCCACGGAGATCAGCCAAGCAGAACCTGGGGGACGTGTATTAAACTTCAGACACTAACTAGTGAGATGCTTATAAAAATACTTTACTTATATAACTATAATTCTAGTAAGATTTAATTAACTGTTCATTAAAGCATTAGCTATGTTTTTTAAAAATCGACATAGGGGCACTGGTAAAAACTAGATTTAGAAAGGGCATAAGGAAACTAAGGCTCTTTAGAAACGACTGTGTTGAGGATTAATCGTTCTAAAGGGTGGGCCAATGAAAGTGAGAACATCTCGTAGTGTCATACTTTACGAGATGTTCTCACTTTTATTGGCCCACCCTGTAATCCAAACAACCCATCTAAGATTCTTGTCTATTCCCCCACCCAGTTTCCCACTCAGTTGACCATTTAATCTCCCCACCCAGTTTCCCACGAAGTTGACCATTTAATCTCCCCACCCAGTTTCCCACTAAGTTGACCATTTAATCTCCCCATCCAGTTTCCCACTCAGTTCACCATTTAATCTCCCCATCCAGTTTCCCACTAAGTTGACCATTTAATATCCCCATCCAGTTTCCCACTCAGTTGACCATTTAATCTCCCCATCCAGTTTCCCACTCAGTTGACCATTTAATCTCCCCACCTAGTTTCCCACTAAGTTGACCATTTAATATCCCCACCCACTTTCCCACTAAGTTGACCATTTAATCTCCCCACCCAGTTTCCCAATAAGTTGACCATTTAATATCCCCATCCAGTTTCCCACTAAGTTGACCATTTAATATCCCCACCAATTTCCCAATAAGTTGACCATTTAATCTCCCCACCCAGTTTCCCACTAAGTTGACCATTTAATTTCCCCACCGAGTTTCCCAATAAGTTGACCATTTAATCTCCCACCCAGTTTCCCAATAAGTTGACCATTTAATATCCCCATCCAGTTTCCCACTAAGTTGACCATTTAATCTCCCCATCCAGTTTCCCACTAAGTTGACCATTTAATCTCCCCACCCAGTTTCCCACTAAGTTGACCATTTAATCTCCCCATCCAGTTTCCCACTAAGTTGACCATTTAATCTCCCCATCCAGTTTCCCACTCAGTTGACCATTTAATCTCCCCACCCATTTTCCCACTAAGTTGACCATTTAATCTCCCCACCCAGTTTCCCACTAAGTTGACCATTTAATCTCCCCATCCAGTTTCCCACTTAGTTGACCATTTAATCTCCCCACCCAGTTTCCCACTAAGTTGACCATTTAATCTCCCCACCCATTTTCCCACTAAGTTGACCATTTAATCTCCCCACCCAGTTTCCCACTAAGTTGACCATTTAATCTCCCCATCCAGTTTCCCACTAAGTTGACCATTTAATCTCCCCATCCAGTTTCCCACTCAGTTGACCATTTAATCTCCCCACCCAGTTTCCCACTCAGTTCACCATTTAATCTCCCCATCCAGTTTCCCACTCAGTTGACCATTTAATCTCCCCACCCAGTTTCCCACTAAGTTGACCATTTAATCTCCCCACCCAGTTTCCCACTAAGTTGACCATTTAATCTCCCCATCCAGTTTCCCACGAAGTTGACCATTTAATCTCCCCACCCAGTTTCCCACTAAGTTGACCATTTAATCTCCGCATCCAGTTTCCCAGTAAGTTGACCATTTAATCTCCCCATTCAGTTTCCCACTCAGTTGACCATTTAATATCCTCACCCAGTTTCCCACTAAGTTGACCATTTAATTTCCCCATTTGGTCTCCCCCCATACAATCTCCCTATTTAACCTTCTCATAGAATCTCCCCATCCACTCCCCAAACAAATCTTGACACCTAATCTCCATACCATACCTTTCCACCCAATCTCTACATCCAGCCTTCCCATCGGACTTCCCAATCCTGTCGCCCCATCCAACTTTTGCATGCAATGCCCATCCAACCTCCCAATCCAATCTCCCAATCCAACATCCCAACCCAACCTCCCCCACCAAATCTTCCAATCCAAACTACTCATCTCTGAGTTTATTCTTACTTTAAAATGTGTGCACAAACAAACTTATTTAAATTTGTGCTTTAAAAAATTATTTTTATGTTAAATAAAATGAAACCTGCTGAGCAACCCCAGTTGGTGACGTGGTGCAATAAGGTGAGACAGGGTGTATACCTGCAAATATCAAAAGGACAGCAGACGCAATGGCCGTCTCTGTGTTCGCCCTGCAACTTCCCCAGAACATGAACAAGAGGATCAACAGAAAGCCAATGTTCAGTGACATGAAGCCAAATATTGCAAACGCTTGGATGGCATTGAATTGATCTGAGAAAACACATGTGTCATTATTGCATTGTTCTGAGAAAGCACGTCTTTCAATTCCATTCTATTAAAGACAGAATTGCATTTAAATAATTTGAATGTATATAAAATTATAAAGATGTATGAAAATTACAGCAGTGTATGATTACAGCAGTGTTTGAAAATGGCAGATGTGTATGAAAATAACATTGGTGTATGAAAATTACAGAGGTGAATGAGCATTACAGATGTGTATGAGAATAACAGAGGTGTATGAGAATAGCTGATGTGTTTGAAACTGACATAGGTGTATGAAAATTGAAACACACATTTAGTCATCTAGGTGAAAGTTCATGACCTTCATTTAAAACTACAAGCCCCGCCGACTGTGTAAAATGACCCCGTTTTATTTAGTCATGTTAATTCACTACAAAAACCTCTTGTAGAAATGTGTGTCTGTTTGTGTGTTAACCTTAGAGACCGACCGAAAGTGATTTTCTAATTTCGGCCGAGACCGAAACCAGACCGGAAGTTAAAAATGACTTTCGGCCGGAGCCGAAACTACGCCGAAAATTTACGTTAAGTTTCGGCCGAAACAGAAACTACTCAGAAAGGGATAAAATGGCAACATTCGGCGCTGAAACCGAAGCCGAATTCGGTCGGTCTCTAGTTGACCTCACTTCCTATAGAAATGTGTGTTGAACTCACTTCCTGTAGAAATGTGTGTTGAACTCACTTCCTGTAGAAATGTGTACTGACCTCACTTCCCATAGAAATGTGTGTGTGAGTGCTTCACCTACCATCAGAGATTCCATCCAAAGAGTCACAGCCCATTCTTATGTCAGAACAACTACGCCACAGGCCGATGTGCGTATGTCCAACCACATACCATGACGTCGTAGAGAAGGCGATCCAGCTGGAAAACCGATCATCAAGTCAAACATCAACACGCAAGGTGATGACATCAAGAATTATTGATTGTAGGGATCAACTTTAGCAGCCATTGATGATTGGGTTTTTTAATGTTTCAGATCATAATCGAAGTTGGGTAATAGTGAGCGGTAAGGTGAAGAAATGTCATGTGAGAATGAGAGACAGAAACAGGCAGAGAAAGACAGAGACAGGGAGAGAAATACAGAGAGAGAGAGAGAGAGAGAGAGAGAATGAGAGAGACTGAGAGAGACAGAGAGAAGAGAAAGACAGAGAGATTGAGACAGAAAGAGAGACAGCGAGATAGCGACAGAGGAATAGAGAGAAGCAGATAGACACAAAGAGAGAGAGAGAGAGAGAGAGAGAGAGGGGGGAGAGAATTTTTTATGGGTGGAAATGTGTGTGAGAAAGAAAGAAATAGAGGCAGAGAAAACAGGTTAGGTAAATAGCGAGAGGACTGTGGGGGGGGGGGGGGAATTGGGTTATGTGTGTGAGAAAGAAAGAAATAGAGGCAGAGAAAACAGGTTAGGTAAATAGCGAGAGGACTGTGGGGGGGGGGGGAGAATTAGATAGGGGTTGGGGTATAACGAAAGAATAGAACGAGCGAAATTGTGGACATTAATCACTTTAGAATGCTTAAATATCAAATGCATGTTAGAGGGAATGCTTGGAGAGAAAGATAGTGTTTCAAAGTCGCTATGTAAGAGAAAGAATTACTTTGGGTGAATAAAACATTTTGGTTTTGTTTTCATTGAAGGAAAAAAGAATGTTTAAGTCTTGGCTACACACTCTCGTCAATGAACATGTCTGAGTTTATATCAAATAATTATGCATTCTACCTGTTAAATAAAGGGAACTAATTCAAAAGCTTTTGGGCACAAGTCACTCACAACAACGGGGAAGAGAAGACAAGATAGCAGATGAAATGATAGATATAAGCAACGATTAGATGGAGAGAAAGTACTACATAAATGGAATGTTTGGGTAGAGATAACGTTATAGAAAGATGGAATGTTTGGATAGAGAGAAAGTTCTAGACAAAAGGACATAGACAGAAAGTTAAGGATTAGAGGAATGTTGAATAGTGAGAACGTTCGAGATGGATGGAATGTTTGGATAGAGAGAAAGTTCTAGATTAATGAAATATTTGGATGGAGAGCAGGGCGTGGAAAAACATTAACTAATATTTTTAAAAAAGCCTCACTTGCAAACTTGAGCAACAAAAACAATAATGGCGGCGACCTTGACCAGTGGCCGAGTTCCGGTGAGACCATCTTTAATTCCCATTGTAGTGAGATGTGTCAGAATCTGATCAGTACAAGAAGGACATAAACATGAATGTGACTTAACTAAACTGTCACTTGGACCCTACTGGACCTAACCAATTGACTTCACTAAACTGTATCTTATTCCTTTCTGGACCTCACCAATTGACTTCACTAAACTGTCACTTGCACCTTACTGGACCTAATTACATGACTTCACTAAGCTGTGACTTAGTCCTTACATGACCTTAGTTAGAAAATAATTGTTGGTAATAGAATAGTTTATATTTGTTTATAAAATAAGTGAATTACAGTAATTTAAACTTTTAATTTATAGAAATATGATGTAACTAACATTTTTTTTTATTTAGCAGACGTCAATTGTTTGTATATCAAACATCTTATGAAATCCATCAGAGAATTTATTGGAAACTCTTTCATTCACAGTCTTGAATTGATTTAATAGGGGCACTAGTTGAGGGGGCATTAGTGAAGGGGGGCAATAGCAAAGGGCGACAGAAGGGAAGGGGGCAGTAGTGAAGGGGGGGCAGAAGTGAAGGGCTACAGCAGTGAAGGGGATAGTTGTGAAGGGGGGAGCAGTAGTGAAGGGGGACAGAAGTGAAGGGGGACAGTTGTGAGGGGGAACAGAAGTGAAGGGCGACAGCAGTGAAGGGGGGCAGAAGGGAAGGTGGACAGAAGGGAAGGGGGCAGTAGGGAAGGGG
>CAXITT010001264.1:19484-29935 GCA_964033795.1 Lymnaea stagnalis | reverse complement strand
GGGAGATAGTAGTGGAGGGGGACAGTAGTGGAGGTGGACAGTAGTGGAGGGAGATAGCAGTTAAGTAGGACAGTAGTGGAGGGGGGCATCAGTGAGGGGGGGGAGTAGTGGAGGTGGGACAGTATTGAAGGGAGACAGTAGTGGAGGGGGACAGTAGAGGAAGGGGACAGTAGTGGAGGGGGCGGTAGTGGAGGGGGACAGTAGTGAAGGGAGACAGTAGTGGAGGGGGACAGTAGAGGAGGGGGGCAGTAGTGGAGGGGGGCAGTAGTGTGGGACAGTGCTGCTATGGGTCAGTATTGGTAGTGTCAGTAGTGGACGAATTAGTAGTTGACAAGTCAGTAGTGGACAAGTCATTAGGGTTCATGTCAGTAGTGGATATAATAATTACCATTGGTGGTCTTTTATAGCGCGGTACCCCAGCCTAAGGCTGAGCTCACCGCGCTGTACATAAAAATATTATCAAAAGAGACATAATCATGACATTAAAATCAAATACAATTATGAAATAAAGAACAGCATGAGCCGCAGGTCTTAAACAAGTAGTACAGAGAGAAAGCCCATTTGCTCAAATAAGTAAACATGTTATGGACAGGTCTTAAATCAATACAACTAAACTTGAATAAAGCTCAGTGACGCCAGACACATGTCATCATGACATCAGAAGTACAATAAGAATAAATTGTATAACCAAGTAAGCGACCGTCTTAGCCAAATTGTAATTTATAAATGTACATGTATTATTTAAAGGTGTGTATTTTCGGGGGAGCGGGTAGAGAGCCCCCAGGTTTGATTGAGTCAACGCAGATGTTTATAAATAGCGATGCAAAGATCTGATGACGTTGTCAGCCAAACTTCCAAATAGTCTGTTGTGTTAAACGTCATGTGCACATATTGTTGTACTTTATGACCAACCAAACCTACAAGTATGTCTGTGCAGTATAAAACATTTGGCATAACAGCCAAAATAACTCAACTTGCTCCTGCCCTGCCCCACTCACACAAAAATGTGGTTTTACATTTTGATAAATGAGCGGTCTCATCATATAGCGTCAACAGACCGTGACGGACAACACAATTGTTGTTTTTTAACCCTTTAAATGCATCTACCTGTGTCGCTCTGACGCCATCCCAATTCTATTGTCATGGCGGTCATTGAAACAGGTTTGGCGTGTAAGGCCCACCAGTAATTAAACAGAAGATCCGGTCCTCTATGATTCATTAAGACAATAACTCTTTTAACAGTCTTGGCGGCTCATAGGATTTGCCCCCCCCACCCACCCCCGCCCCGACACCCCCATCCGGGGCCTCTATGATCATGTCATATTTCTGACTGAACTATGAGGATGGTAAAAGCTTTGTTCATTTTTGTATTTTATAATAATTAAAAACCAACAATGTTAGGAGCTCTATTGTCAAGGGTAGCAGACACCGCAGCTTTGACACAAATGGAGTCACTGTGACGCCATTCAACAGTCTACACTTACATGGGTGGGAACCCAACCAGGTACAGATATAAACATTCCTACCTGGATTGCAGACGGCGTGAACTTTTTCTCCCCCCCCCCGCACCGCCTTTCACCCCCCTCCCCAAACAACAACAATAATAACAACAACAACAACAACAACAACAGAAACACCAACAACTTCTACTAAAAAAACAAAAACCAAAATAGCACAACAAAATGGCCGGCTCTGATGTTCGGCACGACTGCTGCTTCATGACAGTGCCAGACCAGCACGTTACTCAACACTATGCACTTTAATGTCAGTCAGTTCTATACATACAGTTAATGTTATGCACACGCCTGTCAGTAAGGTCTATAGACAGATAAAAGACGATGTTTGTTGACAACGGATGTAAGCAATACAATGCTACCACCTAGGGTGTCATGACGTGGAAGTAGTGAGAATCTTGAGATAGTCTGTGTAGACCACTCTGGACTCAAGAACAAAGACAATGCGAAAATCTGTGTCTTAAACTAATACGCGGACAGAGGTTCATGGAGTTTAAACGCCAAAGGAATGCATAGAATTATCACCTTATTACCTTATTACCTTATTGAGTGACTACTTTTAAAACAGAAAAAAAATCATTTTCAATCTTCATAAGTTTTTAAACTTTTTAAAAGAATGTTGCTTCTAACAATAAACCCAATAACTAAAGACAGAGATACACAGACAGATATATTAACAGAGACTGCACCCAACATAGTACAGTTAACACATTACCATAGACTACACCCAACATAGTACAATAGACACATTAGACTATAATATGGCCTACTCTACTAGCCAGGTCAAATGCACATAAAATACAGTTATAAAGGAATTATTCAAACTTATACTTCAAAAAAAAATTATAATATTTTTGAAGATAATCGATTATTTCTGCTTTAACTTCAAGTATCTCAAGTGTATCCCTTTTTTATTTACTGACAATCACACTTTGAGTTACATAGACACATGCCATTGACATATTGGCAATTACGTAGACACATGACATAGGCATACTCACAAATACTTTAGACACACTTGGATTAGCATACATACGAATACCTAGCTTGACATAATACGTTCGTTCAAAGACACATTCATGAAATGGAAACATTGACAGTAATTTAAACACAATCATTATATTGACAGTAATTTAAACACAATCATTATATTGACAGTAATTTAGACACAGAATTCGGCATAAAAAAATACATTTTCCTACCTCACATGCACCGTTATGATCAACAATTTTTTTTAATGTGACCCAATTAATATTTTAAACACTTTAATAAACACCACTCTCAAAAAGTGTGAAAAATGTGTTATTTTTGAACTGGTTTATAGGAAAAAAACATGGAGAATTAAACTACGGACTCACTTCACAAAGACGAGAACGTGACAATATTGTGTTGTTTTTGTACCTGGACTGAAAGTTGCGATTGTTGGAAGGTAAGACAACTCAGCGCTTGGTTACCTGTATATAGGGCGTGTCATGAAAAAAGATGAATAATTTGAAAGTTGGGAGGGGGAGAGGAGGGGTTGTTGGGGTTAGGTGCCTGTCTCTCAAAAACAGTGAATCAACACAAGCGAAAGGGATGTTAGCGTGTTGACCCAGAACATGTCACGTGATCATGAGAACTGTCCGATTTATGTTTATTCGGGGAACATTTCTTACAAAGATATACAAACATACAGTGTTTAAAAAACATACAGTGTTTAAAAAACATACAGTGTTTAAAAAAACATATAGTGTTTAAAAACATAGAGTGTTTGGAAAAGGTGGCATGTGTTTATTTGCGTGATATTTAGTTCATATTAAATTTTTATTTTTAACTTGAAAAAAACAACAACATAATCTTCACATTCTTCAACCATCCTCTCTTTCCTCCGTCGTGCCCTTTCCACCGTCGTGCCCTTTCCTCCGTCGTGCCCTTTCCCCCGTCGTGCCCTTTCCACCGTCGTGCCCTTTCCACCGTCGTGCCCTTTCCACCGTCGTGCCCTTTCCACCGTCGTGCCCTTTCCACCGTCGTGCCCTTTCCACCGTCGTGCCCTTTCCACCGTCCTGCCCTTTCCACCGTCGTGCCCTTTCAACCGTCGTGCCCTTTCCACCGTCGTGTCCTTTCCACCGTCGTACCCTTTCCACCGTCTTGCCCTTTCCACCGTCGTGCCCTTTCCACCGTCGTGCCCTTTCCATCGTCGTCCCCTTTCCACCGTCGCGCTCTTTCCACCGTCGTGCCCTTTCCACCGTCGCGCCCTTTCCACCGTCGTGCCCTTTCCACCGTGGTGCCCTTTCCTATGTTTCCCTCTTTCAACTCACACTCTTTGCCCTGTCACTTTATTTACCCTGCTCCCTTTTTCACTGTTCACCCTATTTCCCCCTGTGCCTCTCTTTCCCTTGTCGCTGTATTTCCCCTGTCACCCTCTTTCCCCATCCAACCTTTCCCTAAGCCCCCCACCGGTCATCCTTTTAGTCTGCCGACCCATCTGCATGTTCTCCCAAATCTTTATGTCCATTCTCTTCCTCAACTTCAGCAGGCGCCAAAACTAACAGTACTGAAACTTCTGCATTTCGAACGTGTGCACTGGTTTATAAACAGTGCTCTGATCTACAGTCTGCTCACACTAGTATTCATGAAGATATGTTTGGAATTTGGAGTTGGAAATAATTCTCTCAACCCAGTCCAAAAATGGTGAAACAAGAAACATGTGATGAGGATTGAAACCTTTTACAGCACTGGTCTCCATGCTGTCTTAGCATTCTCACAGCGCTGGTCTCCATGCTGTCTTAGGATTCTCACAGCGCTGGTCTCCATGCTGTCTTAGCATTCTCACAGCGCTGATCTCCATGCTGTCTTAGCATTCTCACAGCGCTGGTCTCCATGCTATCTTAGCATTCTCACAGCGCTGGTGTCCATGCTATCTTAGCATTCCCACAGCGCTGGTGTCCATGCTATCTTAGCATTCCCACAGCGCTGGTCTCCATGCTGTCTTAGCACTCCCACAGCGCTGGTCTCCATGCTATCTTAGCATTCTCACAGCGCTGGTCTCCATGCTATCTTAGCATTCTCACAGCGCTGGTCTCCATGCTATCTTAGCATTCCCACAGCGCTGGTCTCCATGCTATCTTAGCATTCTCACAGCGCTGGTCTCCATGCTATCTTAGCATTCTCACAGCGCTGGTCTCCATGCTATCTTAGCATTCCCACAGCGCTGGTGTCCATGCTATCTTAGCATTCCCACAGCGCTGGTCTCCATGCTGTCTTAGCATTCCCACAGCGCTGGTCTCCATGCTGTCTTAGCATTCCCACAGCGCTGGTCTCCATGCTATCTTAGCATTCTCACAGCGCTGGTCTCCATGCTATCTTAGCATTCTCACAGCGCTGGTCTCCATGCTATCTTAGCATTCTCACAGCGCTGGTCTCCATGCTATCTTAGCATTCTCACAGCGCTGGTCTCCATGCTATCTTAGCATTCTCACAGCGCTGGTCTCCATGCTATCTTAGCATTCTCACAGCGCTGGTCTCCATGCTATCTTAGCATTCTCACAGCGCTGGTCTCCATGCTATCTTAGCATTCTCACAGCGCTGGTCTCCATGCTATCTTAGCATTCTCACAGCGCTGGTCTCCATGCTATCTTAGCATTCTCACAGCGCTGGTCTCCATGCTATCTTAGCATTCTCACAGCGCTGGTCTCCATGCTATCTTAGCATTCTCACAGCGCTGGTCTCCATGCTATCTTAGCATTCTCACAGCGCTGGTCTCCATGCTATCTTAGCATTCTCACAGCGCTGGTCTCCATGCTATCTTAGCATTCTCACAGCGCTGGTCTCCATGCTATCTTAGCATTCTCACAGCGCTGGTCTCCATGCTATCTTAGCATTCTCACAGCGCTGGTCTCCATGCTATCTTAGCATTCTCACAGCGCTGGTCTCCATGCTATCTTAGCATTCTCACAGCGCTGGTCTCCATGCTATCTTAGCATTCTCACAGCGCTGGTCTCCATGCTATCTTAGCATTCTCACAGCGCTGGTCTCCATGCTATCTTAGCATTCTCACAGCGCTGGTCTCCATGCTATCTTAGCATTCTCACAGCGCTGGTCTCCATGCTATCTTAGCATTCTCACAGCGCTGGTCTCCATGCTATCTTAGCATTCTCACAGCGCTGGTCTCCATGCTATCTTAGCATTCTCACAGCGCTGGTCTCCATGCTATCTTAGCATTCTCACAGCGCTGGTCTCCATGCTATCTTAGCATTCTCACAGCGCTGGTCTCCATGCTATCTTAGCATTCTCACAGCGCTGGTCTCCATGCTATCTTAGCATTCTCACAGCGCTGGTCTCCATGCTATCTTAGCATTCTCACAGCGCTGGTCTCCATGCTTTCTTAGCATTTTCACAGCGCTGGTCTCCATGCTATCTTAGCATTCCCACAGCGCTGGTCTCCATGCTATCTTAGCATTCCCACAGCGCTGGTCTCCATGCTATCTTAGCATTCCCACAGCGCTGGTGTCCATGCTATCTTAGCATTCCAACAGCGCTGGTCTCCATGCTGTCTTAGCATTCCCACAGCGCTGGTCTCCATGCTGTCTTAGCATTCCCACAGCGCTGGTCTCCATGCTATCTTAGCATTCTCACAGCGCAGGTCTCCATGCTATCTTAGCATTCTCACAGCGCTGGTCTCCATGCTATCTTAGCATTCTCACAGCGCTGGTCTCCATGCTATCTTAGCATTCTCACAGCGCTGGTCTCCATGCAATCTTAGCATTCTCACAGCGCTGGTCTCCATGCTATCTTAGCATTCTCACAGCGCTGGTCTCCATGCTATCTTAGCATTCTCACAGCGCTGGTCTCCATGCTATCTTAGCATTCTCACAGCGCTGGTCTCCATGCTATCTTAGCATTCCCACAGCGCTGGTTTGCTATCTTAGCATTCTCACAGCGCTGGTCTCCATGCTATCTTAGCATTCTCACAGCGCTGGTCTCCATGCTATCTTAGCATTCTCACAGCGCTGGTCTCCATGCTATCTTAGCATTCTCACAGCGCAGGTCTCCATGCTATCTTAGCATTCTCACAGCGCTGGTCTCCATGCTATCTTAGCATTCCCACAGCGCTGGTGTCCATGCTATCTTAGCATTCCAACAGCGCTGGTGTCCATGCAGTCTTAGCATTCTCACAGCGCTGGTCTCCATGCTATCTTAGCATTCTCACAGCGCTGGTCTCCATGCTATCTTAGCATTCCCACAGCGCTGGTGTCCATGCTATCTTAGCATTCCAACAGCGCTGGTCTCCATGCTGTCTTAGCATTCCCACAGCGCTGGTCTCCATGATGTCTTAGCATTCCCACAGCGCTGGTCTCCATGCTATCTTAGCATTCTCACAGCGCTGGTCTCCATGCAATCTTAGCATTCTCACAGCGCTGGTCTCCATGCTATCTTAGCATTCTCACAGCGCTGGTCTCCATGCTATCTTAGCATTCTCACAGCGCTGGTCTCCATGCTATCTTAGCATTCTCACAGCGCTGGTCTCCATGCTATCTTAGCATTCTCACAGCGCTGGTCTCCATGCTATCTTAGCATTCTCACAGCGCTGGTCTCCATGCTATCTTAGCATTCTCACAGCGCTGGTCTCCATGCTATCTTAGCATTCTCACAGCGCTGGTCTCCATGCTATCTTAGCATTCTCACAGCGCTGGTCTCCATGCTATCTTAGCATTCTCACAGCGCTGGTCTCCATGCTATCTTAGCATTCTCACAGCGCTGGTCTCCATGCTATCTTAGCATTCTCACAGCGCTGGTCTCCATGCTATCTTAGCATTCTCACAGCGCTGGTCTCCATGCTATCTTAGCATTCTCACAGCGCTGGTCTCCATGCTATCTTAGCATTCTCACAGCGCTGGTCTCCATGCTATCTTAGCATTCTCACAGCGCTGGTCTCCATGCTATCTTAGCATTCTCACAGCGCTGGTCTCCATGCTATCTTAGCATTCTCACAGCGCTGGTCTCCATGCTATCTTAGCATTCTCACAGCGCTGGTCTCCATGCTATCTTAGCATTCTCACAGCGCTGGTCTCCATGCTATCTTAGCATTCTCACAGCGCTGGTCTCCATGCTATCTTAGCATTCTCACAGCGCTGGTCTCCATGCTATCTTAGCATTCTCACAGCGCTGGTCTCCATGCTATCTTAGCATTCTCACAGCGCTGGTCTCCATGCTATCTTAGCATTCTCACAGCGCTGGTCTCCATGCTATCTTAGCATTCTCACAGCGCTGGTCTCCATGCTATCTTAGCATTCTCACAGCGCTGGTCTCCATGCTATCTTAGCATTCTCACAGCGCTGGTCTCCATGCTATCTTAGCATTCTCACAGCGCTGGTCTCCATGCTATCTTAGCATTCTCACAGCGCTGGTCTCCATGCTATCTTAGCATTCTCACAGCGCTGGTCTCCATGCTATCTTAGCATTCTCACAGCGCTGGTCTCCATGCTATCTTAGCATTCTCACAGCGCTGGTCTCCATGCTATCTTAGCATTCTCACAGCGCTGGTCTCCATGCTATCTTAGCATTCTCACAGCGCTGGTCTCCATGCTATCTTAGCATTCTCACAGCGCTGGTCTCCATGCTATCTTAGCATTCTCACAGCGCTGGTCTCCATGCTATCTTAGCATTCTCACAGCGCTGGTCTCCATGCTATCTTAGCATTCTCACAGCGCTGGTCTCCATGCTATCTTAGCATTCTCACA
Organism: Lymnaea stagnalis; assembly: GCA_964033795.1. Classification (NCBI taxonomy): domain Eukaryota; kingdom Metazoa; phylum Mollusca; class Gastropoda; family Lymnaeidae; genus Lymnaea; species Lymnaea stagnalis. Next base: position 21,702 of record CAXITT010001264.1, on the reverse strand, counting down.
GCGCTGGTCTCCATGCAATCTTAGCATTCTCACAGCGCTGGTCTCCATGCTATCTTAGCATTCTCACAGCGCTGGTCTCCATGCTATCTTAGCATTCTCACAGCGCTGGTCTCCATGCTATCTTAGCATTCCCACAGCACTGGTGTCCAAGCTATCTTAGCATTCCCACAGCGCTGGTGTCCATGCCGTCTTAGCATTCCCACAGCGCTGGTCTCCATGCTATCTTAGCATTCTCACAGCGCTGGTCTCCATGCTATCTTAGCATTCTCACAGCGCTGGTCTCCATGCTATCTTAGCATTCTCACAGGTTTGGTCTACATGCTATCTTAGCATTCTCACAGCGCTGGTCTCCATGCTATATTAGCATTCTCACAGCGCTGGTCTCAATGCTATCTTAGCATTCTCACAACGCTGGTCTCCATGCTATCTTAGCATTCTCACAGCGCTGGTCTCCATGCTATCTTAGCATTCTCACAGCGCTGGTCTCCATGCTATCTTAGCATTCTCACAGCGCTGGTCTCCATGCTATCTTAGCATTCTCACAGCGCTGGTCTCCATGCTATCTTAGCATTCTCACAGCGCTGGTCTCCATGCTATCTTAGCATTCTCACAGCGCTGGTCTCCATGCTATCTTAGCATTCTCACAGCGCTGGTCTCCATGCTATCTTAGCATTCTCACAGCGCTGGTCTCCATGCTATCTTAGCATTCTCACAGCGCTGGTCTCCATGCTATCTTAGCATTCTCACAGCGCTGGTCTCCATGCTATCTTAGCATTCTCACAGCGCTGGTCTCCATGCTATCTTAGCATTCTCACAGCGCTGGTCTCCATGCTATCTTAGCATTCTCACAGCGCTGGTCTCCATGCTATCTTAGCATTCTCACAGCGCTGGTCTCCATGCTATCTTAGCATTCTCACAGCGCTGGTCTCCATGCTATCTTAGCATTCTCACAGCGCTGGTCTCCATGCTATCTTAGCATTCTCACAGCGCTGGTCTCCATGCTATCTTAGCATTCTCACAGCGCTGGTCTCCATGCTATCTTAGCATTCTCACAGCGCTGGTCTCCATGCTATCTTAGCATTCTCACAGCGCTGGTCTCCATGCTATCTTAGCATTCTCACAGCGCTGGTCTCCATGCTATCTTAGCATTCTCACAGCGCTGGTCTCCATGCTATCTTAGCATTCTCACAGCGCTGGTCTCCATGCTATCTTAGCATTCTCACAGCGCTGGTCTCCATGCTATCTTAGCATTCTCACAGCGCTGGTCTCCATGCTATCTTAGCATTCTCACAGCGCTGGTCTCCATGCTATCTTAGCATTCTCACAGCGCTGGTCTCCATGCTATCTTAGCATTCTCACAGCGCTGGTCTCCATGCTATCTTAGCATTCTCACAGCGCTGGTCTCCATGCTATCTTAGCATTCTCACAGCGCTGGTCTCCATGCTATCTTAGCATTCTCACAGCGCTGGTCTCCATGCTATCTTAGCATTCTCACAGCGCTGGTCTCCATGCTATCTTAGCATTCTCACAGCGCTGGTCTCCATGCTATCTTAGCATTCTCACAGCGCTGGTCTCCATGCTATCTTAGCATTCTCACAGCGCTGGTCTCCATGCTATCTTAGCATTCTCACAGCGCTGGTCTCCATGCTATCTTAGCATTCTCACAGCGCTGGTCTCCATGCTATCTTAGCATTCTCACAGCGCTGGTCTCCATGCTATCTTAGCATTCTCACAGCGCTGGTCTCCATGCTATCTTAGCATTCTCACAGCGCTGGTCTCCATGCTATCTTAGCATTCTCACAGCGCTGGTCTCCATGCTATCTTAGCATTCTCTCAGTGCTGGTCTCCATGCTATCTTAGCATTCTCACAGCGCTGGTCTCCATGCTATCTTAGCATTCCGAAAGTGCTGGTCTCCATGCTATCTTAGCATTCTCACAGCGCTAGTCTCCATGCAATCTTAGCATTCTCACAGCGCTGGTCTCCATGCTATCTTAGCATTCCCACAGCCCTGGTCTCCATGCTATCTTAGCATTCTCACAGCGCTGGTCTCCATGCTATCTTAGCATTCCCACAGCCCTGGTCTCCATGCTATCTTAGCATTCTCACAGCGCTGGTCTCCATGCTATCTTAGCATTCTCACAGCGCTGGTCTCCATGCTATCATAGCATTCTCACAGCGCTGGTGTCCATGCTATCTTAGCATTCCCACAGCGCTGGT
>CAXITT010001264.1:1911-12110 GCA_964033795.1 Lymnaea stagnalis | reverse complement strand
CTCTCTCTCTCTCTCTCTCTCTCTCTCTCTCTCTCTCTCTCTGTGCGTGTGCTTGTGTGTGCGTGTGTGTGTGTGTGTGTGTGTGTGTGTGTGTGTGTGTGCGTGTGTGTGTGTGTGTGTGTGTGTGTGTGTGTGTGTGTGTGTGGGTGTGTGTGTGTGTGTGTGTGTGTGTGTGTGTGTGTGTGTGTGTGGTAAGGCCGACTTGTAACAACGCTTACAGATGACTTGGATTCTGACAACTTTTTGTATTATTATTTGATAAAACTGCGACCACGAGGGTTGCCCGCTCTGTTCCAAGGACAGGGTTTCGATCTCATTGGAATAAAATCGATGAGCCATTATTCGGGCATTGTTTGTTGCAACACTTGGTCTGCGAAAATGGCGATCGAAGTCTGGTATGAAAACTGAGGAAGTGTTACAAGTATGAACACTGCAGAAGTGTTACAAGTTTTCATCTCCATTTACAACCAGGGAATACAAACGGTTTCTGAATGTTGTAACCAGTGGCCAGGATTAGTAGTGCCCCGGGGCGAGCCAACCGTGTTGCCACCACTTACGATAAAATTCTGCAGTTTGGCCGAAAATGCCCCCCCCCCAACTTTTCCCAATATAAAAAAACCAAATCCCGCACGAGGCAGACCGTCCACCTCCACCCACTTCCTAGCAACGCCTATGGTTGTATTTAAAGCTATCGTTAATAAGCAAAGTTGTTTCATTGCATACAAGTCACAAGTCACAAGTCACAAGTCAGATTGGTGACTTCTAGATCATGCCATGTTCTGTTCAATTTCTGGGCTTGGCTATTTTTTAGGGTGGGGGTGGGGGGGGGGTTCAGGTGGGGGATTAGTTCTTAAGTCTAAGACACTGAAGACTAAAGACATAATGTATTATATATGCGCATGGGTCACGTCCTTTTTCCTATAAAAAAATAATAGCGTACACTTGGAAAACAAGCACTTTGTTCCACTTCCGGGCAGTCGCTAAGTCCTGTTGGATATTTCTCAGCTCCATTCCAGTAAGTCCAGTTGGGCTAATTGAAACAGGTCAACAAATTACAGAGTTTAAAGAAAGAAAAAAAAAAAGAAGCTTACTTTCAATCTGAATAATTTCTTTCCATCCAATCCATGGTTTCGTCATCCAATCCATGTTTACGTTGCCAAGCGACGCCCGCGACCAATCGTATTGAACCGGAACAGCCTCAAACGCTATTTGATCCTTGAAAATAAAAATAAAGTTTTTCTTCTGTACGACCGTACGCAATAGTTATGGGAAATACCATAAAATAGTACACCTATCAATGTTCCTTTTTAGGCTCATTAAATTGAACATATTGGCACAAACAAACGGAAGGAAACACAGAATGACAGACTGATGGGCAGACGGAAAGACAGACGGATAAACAGACAAACGGACGGACGGACAGAGAGACAGACGGACATACAGACAAACAGATGGACTGACGGACGGGCAGCCAGGCAGACAGATCGACGGAAAGCAGACTGACAGACGAGTAGATTGACAGACACATAGACAGAAAGGCAGAAGGACTGAGTTTGGGGGTGACCCTTTGAGACAAACAGTTAAGATGGCCGCCAAATCAGATCAATGCTTGACCTGTCCCAACCCGCCGATATGTGACAAGGGTTAGGGGGTAGTGGCAGAGATCGGAGACTATAACCAATAAATCAATGAACCATCAATCAAAGCCCTTATCGTGTGTGTAAGGAAAGCATGAAAAGAAAGGACCGAAGACCAGACACACATTTCAGTTGTTATGGTCGAATAGGCTGGGTCAGAAGGTCAGTCCCGTACAGTAGCAACTTAGCGAACGACCAACCACTGCATCAGTGGTTCTCAAAGTGGGCGGTACCTTTGGTCGGTGTGATATCCCAGGGATGCGTTAAAACACTAAGTAGATTAAAGGGGGCGCCTGGACGGCATAAGGGGTGGGGCACGGTGGTGGAGTAAAGCATAAAATAGTGGGGGGGGGGGTTAATTAATAAAATATTTTTATGATTTAAAAAATATCGATCATTATCGGCCTAGAATAAATAAGAGTCATGAATAGACGTTAGTCAAACAATACAAGAGTCATGAATAGACATGATTCATACAGTATAAGAGTCATGACTAGACTTGAGTCAAACAATATAAGAGTCATGGATAGACATTAGTCAAACAATATGAGAGTCATGACTAGACATTAGTCAAACAATACAAGAGTCATAAATAGACATTAGTCAAACAATACAAGAGTCATAAATAGACATTAGTCAAACAATACAAGAGTCATAAATAGACATCAATCAAACATTTCAAGGAGCTATTAAAAAACAAAAAATTAACTCAGAATAAATCACGTATTGTACTAAGGTAGTGAATCCAATTTAAAGGGCAGCCACCATTCTATATTTATACACATTTACTGGACGGAGAATTTAGAAATGTAATCAGGGTGTTTACTTCATCTGCCACTACCGTAGTGTTATCAAGGCCAGTTAATAATATATGTCGAAGGCAAGATCTGGTCAGAGGTGGTCATGCTGAGAGGTCGACATGTCAGAGGTGGTCATGCTGACAGGTCACCAGGCTAGAAATGATCATGCTGACAGGTCGCCATGTTAGAGATGGTCATGCTGAGAGGTCACCATGCTAGAGATGGTCATGCTGACAGGTCGCCACGTTAGAGACGGTCATGCTTACAGGTCGCCATGTCAGAATGTTAGAGGTGGTCATGCTGACAGGTCGCCATGCTAGAGATTGTCACGCTGACAGGTCGCCAAGTCAGAGACGGTCATGCTGACAGGTCGACTCTAAGTATAGTAATCATTTCATTTTATGTCTGTTTTCATGAAAATATTTGAGTCTTGATCCAGAAGTCATTTAGACGACATTTTTTATAAGTGATTGTGGAGCGACTGTGTTTACGGACAGGTTGTTACCACTAAGAACAGGTTGTTACCACTAAGAACAGGTTGTTACCACAAAGGACAGGTTGTTACCACAAAGGACAGGTTGTTACCACAAAGGACAGGTTGTTACCACAAAGGACAGGTTGTTACCACAAAGGTCAGGTTGTTACCACAAAGGACATGTTGTGGTAACCACAAAGGACAGGTTGTTACCACTAAGGACAGGTTGTTACCACAAAGGGCAGGTTGTTACCACTAAGGACTGGTTAATACCATTAAGGACAGGTTGATATCACTGAGTACAGATTTTTATCATTAAGGACAGATTGTTGACACCTTATTTTCTTCATTTTTTATTGTTTTAATCATCGCCAAAATCTGGTAGATAAATACTGAACATTTCTTGACTTTCACAACTCCGAGTGTGCAAGTTGCTTTTAGAAACTATTTGACACTCTTAGAAGGTAGGTTGCTATAAGAAATTGTTTGACACTGTCAGAAGGTAAGTTTCTTTAAGAAGTTGTTTGACACTGGGAGAAGGTAAGTTTCTTTAAGAAGTTGTTTGACACTGGCAGAAGGTAAGTTTCTTTAAGAAGTTGTTTGACACTGGCAGAAGGTAGGTTTCTTTAAGAAGTTATTTAACACTGAGGAATGTTTTTTTTAAAGACCAATGTTTCTCTCTGTGCTGGTCCCAATACGGCTCGGTAATTCTCAGACATAGTTGCAGATTTCAATGACACCAATTTATATTCTCTGGGATATGATGTGATGGGAAATAACCTTTTCTGTTTGCAACCTGCTCTGGTGGCAACCTTCCCTCGTAGCGATCTACTCTGAATGTACACTTCTCTGCCTCATGACACACTGTTCTTGTGACAACCTCTGACACTCTTTTCTTGTTACAACATTCTATGGTGAGACACTGTTCTTGTGGCAACCTACTATGGTGAGACACTGATCTCGTTACAACCTGCTATGGTGAGATAATGATCTCGTGGCAACCTGAAATTTTGATACCCTGATCGAGTGACACACTGATCATCTTCATTTTTTTAAATGGACTTAAGTGAAAATTGTCAAATTTGCAATTTTGGTGTGGTTATTTATCTTGTGACCATTTTAAATGATGGTACATACACTTGATGGTACAATGATGGTACATACACTTTATGGTACAATGATGGTACATACACTTGATGGTACAATGATGGTACATACACTTGATGGTACAATAATGGTACATACACTTGATGGTACAATGATGGTACATACACTTGATGGTACAATGATGGTACATACACTTGATGGTACAATGATGGTACATACACTTGATGGTACAATGATGGTACATACACTTGTGTATGAGCGATGTTCGAACCTTTGTTAATTGAAATTTAAGATTGGAGGATAAATCCATTTTTGGGCGCGCCTAAATTTTGTTGTTTTGGTGAATATCTAATTCAGAGCTGAAGCCAAAGTTTAGGAAATCGTAATTAGAGTTTTGGTGTCAGAAGAAAATAATTCTCAATTGTTATTGCATTTTATTATTATGCACATTGGACAAATAAGAAACTCTGCCTAGCAAAGAAATACAAGCGATATTACTGAAATGTTTTATTGGAGAGCTTGTAAGAGGCAATCCCACAATCCCAAGGATAACCCAACCATAACCGTGCGATGTAGAAGTTACTGAGTGTCTAGTCATAAACAATCTTTCAATCAGGGGTCTCAAACTGGCAATCCTCGGGACATTTGGGGCCCGCGGAACGATATTTTGCGGCCCTATACCTGACAGCAAAGTTTAGTGTTTAGTGCAGTCCGCGTGTTTGCCTCATTTTCAAATCTACAACGTGACCCTCCTCGACGGTTTCAAACGAATCTCACCAACTATTTTGATTCTGATTTTTAAAATATGTTTTTATAGTTTTGGACGTTGATTATAATGGTAGAAACATTTTTTTTAATCAGACTAAAAGTTTTTATTTTATAACATTTTATGAGACTAACATTGCCAAAGTTCGAAATTTGATTACAGCTTTGAAGACTTTAAAACATACAAAGACTCTTTTCACATTTTTGTTGACCCTTTCTCTCTCCATGGGGAAGATGCCCCCCAACCTTTTTTTTTCTTCCTCTTCAAATGGAGGTGATTGATCTTCAGTGCAATCTGAATTCAAGTCTAAGTTCAGGGAGGTAAATGGAAAAACAGAAAAGCTTGGACAATTTATAAGAAAATTGCCCTCCAACTTCCCTGAGATTTCCAGGTTGTCCAAGCGGATCAAGCAAAATTTCAGGGCCAAACTTACCGATGAGCATCTTTAAGCTATACTGAGGGTCTCAGTTGCTTCCCCATTTAAGCCAAATGTTGCTCAGCTGTGTAAGAAGACGCGCTGCCAGGTCTCTGGCAACAAAGAGAAGGAGGAACTAAGTGAAGCCTAGTTTTTGAGAACGCTCATTTAAAAAAAAAAATTAGTTATTAATAAAGGTTGAGCAGGTTGTAACAGTTGTACTTAGTTGAATTTTGTAATCGCTTTTTTGTGGAATACTTGAGCGGACCCAGTCTCACTCAGTCTCTACCTCCTGCGGCCCCCGGATAATTTGAGTTTGAGACCCATGCTTTCAATCATCTTTGCTTGTTCTAGGATCGTTCATCAATTTACAACTGAATTAATTAAAGTAAATAGCATACTATTTTTAAGTCCAATTACATATATTACTTACACTATTCCATTTTTATTATTGTTATCTTGCTTACAGACTTGTTCTAACTACTGTCCTGAAGAATATATTTATATCTATATATTTGTAACAGGTATGAGTGTTTAGACCCGGGCGGAGGGGGGGGGCGTCAAACGTTTGAAAACCACTGCATTAAATAATCATGTCACGCATAAAACTGCACCTAATCGCGAAATATAATCTGTCACTTAAGCCATTGTTATTTAATTCTGTAGGGTAGTGCTTCTCAAACATGTTCAAAACAATGGCCCAGGGAAGCGCCTTATTTGAGAACCGCCGTGTAAAGACTGTTCTTCCACTATGAATGACCCTGTTTTGTAAAGTTCAGTTCCTGTCGAAGGGTGTTGTCAGGGAGTGGTGGGGTGCGCCTATCGGTATCTCTACCTCTGTACGCTTGGGTGAGTACGGCCACTGTCACCATGCGGTGGTGGAAAGGAATTCAACCTTTTCCATAGTCACATGAAAAGGATTCTAAAACTTGGATACAGGGTCCCTCCGATTTATGTTAGTAAATATTCTCGGTAGAATAGTTGGGTTTGCCAGTAGCCTGATGTGTGTGTGTGTGTGGGGGGGGGGGCGCCCTGGCGAAACTGTTTTCTTTATTATCAGGGCGGCATTTTCGGCCAACTGCAATTTTTTTATATTTAAATATTTTTTTTTTTAAGAAGGGGACCTAATCTTCTTGGTGATATTGACATGCTTATTCTACCGGGCCATATTGGCGGACGTAATCAACCTTGTCGTATGTAAGGACCTATTAAGCTGTGAAACTGACATACTTTCTGTATGCATCATCCACCGGGTGAGAACCGTTGTTTGGCAGTAGCCATGACACTGGAATGTTTGGTTGGGGCCTATGACGATGGTATGCGAACAATGGAAAGCAAAGTGAGAATTATTTATAAGACATTGATACAACCGCGAAACAGTGAAACATGACCTGGCGACCTGGGCAAGAGAGCCAACCGTGCAGCAAGGTGCATGGTCTGGTGTTAATGAAACCTGTAATTTGATACTGGAAAAAAATTATTTAGATTTATGATAATGCGTTCTTAGGCATATGGTAATGCTTTCTTTTGGATTCCTTTTCTTTAAAAAAAAAAAAACCCAGTTTGAATTAGCCTGGCACCATGCAACGTGCACATACGTTCTAATACACATACACATTGTGTACATAGACAATATTGTTCAAAGTCATAAACATACAAATACAAGAACAGACATGCATAGATACGGAAGAACACTTTAGATAACATTTTTAAGACAAATCACATGTATGCCTATATTAAATACATTATAACTTTGCACAAATAGTGTACAACTACATGTAGGCCTATATTAAATACATTATAACTTTGCACAAATAGTGTACAACTACATGTAGGCATATATTAAATACATTATAACTTTACACATGGAGTTGTACAACTACATGGAGGCCTATATTTCATACAGTATAACAATACACATAGACTTGTACATATACATGTGAGACCCAGCTTCTCGAATTTGTAGAAGACTTGATGACCAATCTTGAGAACCACAAGCAGACTGACGTGCTAGTAATGGACTTCGCAAAAGCATTTGACCGGGTGAATCATAGTTTGCTTCTACACAAACTCCAGATATATGGGATTCAAGGCACCACTAAAACATGGATCTCTAGCTTCCTCAGCCACCGACGCCAAACAGTAGTGGTGGGCGGTACAAGCTCCTCCTTTGTCAATGTGAAGTCAGGGGTCCTCCAGGGATCAGTCCTGGGCCCCTGTTTGTTCCTAGCATACATTAATGACCTACCGGACAAACTGACATCACAGGCAAGACTTTTTGCAGATGACACACCAGTGTATAGGACGATCGCCAACAGATCTGACCAGGACCAGCTACAACAGGATCTCAATCTGTTAGCTGAGTGTGAGATGAGCTGGGACATGGAATTTCACCCTGCCAAGTGCCAGACACTTATCAATCTCTAGAAGTTGTACTCCTCTACACTACCAATACAAACTGCACGGCCATATTCTTGAGCCAGTTTCCTCCGTAAAGTACCTGGGTGTTACCATTCAAAGAGAGGTCTGCTGGGACGAGCATATTAACAATGTATGTAACCAAGCAAACCAAGCCTTGGGGTTCTTAAGGCGAAATCTAAAGATTGGCAACTCCTGTGTGAAAGAAAGAGCATATAAAGCCTTTATCCGTCCGATTTTAGATTATGCATCTTCAGTCTGGGACCCATTTACCCAGAAGAGCATTGACAGGTTGGAGGCGGTCCAGCGACGAGCAGCACGCTTTGTCCTAAACCGCTACAGGAATACCTCTAGTGTTGGCAGCATGCTAGAAACACTAGGCTGGTCACCATTGGAGAAACGACGACGACAATCCAGGCTCTCCATGATGTACAAGATAAATAATGGGCTGGTCCACTGTTCCAGTATTAAACAGAAACTCGTCCCTCTCCCCCATAGACAGCGACGAGGCCATGACAGGCAATTCAGGCTCATACCAGCAAGAAGCCAGTATAGGAGCTGCTCATTCCTGCCCAAGACAATCAGGGACTGGAACCATCTTTCAAAAGGAACAGTTGAGGCGACAACACTAGACACATTTGTGTCTATTGCCTCAAGCCTTCAAACCCCTAGTGCATAATTTCCTCATCACCACCAGTAACAGAAACATTGAAAATCCCATCTACATGCATAGGAGCCAAAATGATCAATAAATTGATCGTGGGCCCTTAAGATATAGAAGAAGAAAAAGAAGACATGCATGCCTATATTAAATAATAATAATAATAATAAGACGTCTTATATAGCGCGGTACCCCAGCCTTGGGCTGGGCTCACCGCGCTGTACATAAAAATTTTATCAAAAGAGACATAATCATGACATTAAAATCAAATACATTTATGAAATACATTATAACTTACACAGATATTTGTACAAACACATGGAGGTCTATATATTAAATACATTATAACACTAAACACAGAATTGTACAGATACATGTAATCGTACACATCGAACAACACAAAAATAACAAATGATAAAAAGAATCTTGTACGAAAAGCAAAAGCTTTGGTCAATGGCTTTTTTAAATGAATTCAATTTCTGACAATACAATGGGAAGTGCTCTTGACGCGATTACATAGTACTGGTTGACGACGATAGGACATGCATTGTGTGCAAGTCTACGCCAACTCATAGCGCGACACAGCTGCGCAACAAAACCTTGAGGCTGCAAGACGTAGTCCGGATACAACCAAATCTACCTGCAAAGTCGAGGTCACACACATGCATCATTTGTGCGTCCCCAAACCCAACAACTGCCAGTCCACCGAATCAACTTCAGGAGTCATCCTGTAATAAATATTTCATAATTTAATTCAATTTTGCTGTTATAAGACAAATTTTTGACAAGAAACCATCTCACAGTTTACGAAACTAAAATGCTAAACTATTAAAGCGCTATTATTCGTTTGAGAACTACTGTCATTTTTTTTTTTAGGTCAAGTCAGCGTTTGAGATTTGATCTAAGCTTTTTGTAATTTATGGTTGGTTACTTTATTGGGCGTCGTTTGAGACTGACATTTCTACACACCGATAAGACAGAGCAAGTCCAACGCTAGCTGTCTCGGGCTGGGACTTGAGAGGAACATTATTATAACGACGGCAAGTCACGATAGCTTGACTGGTTCTAACATCCAAATGATGGCGGTAGTCTGACACCGCCAGTCTGACACAGCCAGTCTGACACCGCCAGTCTGACACAGCCAGTCTGACACAGCAAGTCTGACACCGCCAGTCTGACACAGCCAGTCTGACAGCAAATCTGACACCACCAATCTAAACATTTATTCAACTATCTAAATACGATTCCAGCCAAATTCTTCGTATTGTTAAGGTATAGACTAGTTATAGACTAGGTATGGACTAGGTATAGACAAGGTAAGGACTAGTTATAGACTAGGTATAGACTAGGTATAAATCAGGTATATACTAGGTTTAGACTAGGTATAGCCTCGGTATAGCCAAGGTAGTGACTAGATATAGCCTAGGTATAGACTAGCTTTAGACTAGGTTTAGACTAGCTAAATACTAGGTATAGCCTAGGTAAAGACTAGGTGTAGATAAGGTATTACTTAAGTACAGACTAGAGCAGGGGTTCCTAAACTTTATGTAGCTCCACACACCCCCCCTCCTCTAAATTTCAAAACATTGCCCCACCCCATCCTAACGAAAGTAGTTTAATCAAAGAAATCAACAGAAAAATAAATCTGGGGTGTCAGTTTTAGATCCTTTATTAAATGACCGGTAAGGTGCAAACAATATTTACCACATAAACATCTGATTTTGCCCAGGAACGTCATCTGTGTAGGGCAGGGTGGGGCATTGGGGCCCCCCAGTAAGAATCAACTTTACAACCTTACGATGTTTTTGTTTTTTTTCCCCTTCCCCACCCCCTGAAAATATCTGAAATGACGCCCCTGCTGCTGCAAATAAAAAAAAAAAAAAAAACAAACAACAGTTTTTCTGGGTATAAAAAAAACAA
>CAXITT010001263.1:86743-108766 GCA_964033795.1 Lymnaea stagnalis | reverse complement strand
AACAACTTCCAGAGAAACATACATGTGAGCACAGGATGAACTATCACAAACAACGTATCAGAATCTCAACCATCAGGACACCAACCAACTTTAAAAAGCCCAACCAGTGCAGTACCTGGCATATGCAGACAACATAACTATACCGGGGAGAAGCAGCATTGATATAATTTAAGCATTCCATGAATTAGAAGAGTTACCTCTAAAGGTAAATGAAGCGAATACAAAGTGTATGTTAATGTCACGTATCAGACACACAGGTGACAAAATCAAAGTAAACAAGCACACCAGAGAGAGACAGATGAAATAATGACAGAGATGAAAGAAAGGATAAAAGCAGGCCATTCTTCTTATTTCGGCCTACACGAGCTACAACTAGGAAGCAGAAATCTCTCAAGGAAAACTATGATGGCCCTATACACAACTTTTATTATCATAAGACCAATGGTAATGCAAAACAGCCAGACAAAAGAAGAGAACCCGTTCAATACCTGGAAAATCCTCAGAAAAATATACAGTCCAGTGTTAGATAATGATGAATGGGTATATATATATCCCGAGGCTCTGGTTGACAAGTTTGTAGTGGCTTGCTGGCTAAAGAGGTGCTGCCCCCTAGCGCAAGACTTGGACCAAAACCACCACTATTGCGTGAGCCTGTGCTGGCAGACAAAGAGCGTGCATAGTATCTGCCGAAAATGGAAGCACTTAAAGGGCTACCAGCTGTGGAAAATCTGCAGCTGGAAATAAAATGGCAGAAACAGGGTAGGGAGCATGATTACATGTTGCCCTTTAAGGATACGAGGCATGAGGTGGGTAGTGGCAACTCATGCCAATGGTTCTATTTACATAGCAGTTAAAGTATTTGTACCTAGGCAACCGTTTCGTCCCAGCTGCTTTGTAAATTAGTTCAAGGTAGAAACCCACTGGAAACTGTATCCAACGGCTTCAGGCGTTCCCAGGAATGGGCAGGGTAAGATTTTAGGATGTGAATACACCATCCCGACTCCTGATGCTGTGAGAGAAGCGTCACCGGCCTACTGGATGTCCTTGTGCTGGGGTGACCTCCACTGGTACTCAATGGAGTGAGTGCAGGCTGGGGCTGTCCTGGCAAAGGGAAATCTCCAACTTTCTGCTTCCCAGCCCGATAACTCAGGCTTGGGGAGTGAGGGTGTGTGTGCTTTGGGGAGGGCATAAAGAGCTAATGTACTAGCTCGACAGCCCGCTGATGCAATTTCCTAATGAACATTTTCAGTACCGGAACCATCCGTAGTTGCTGCAATTTAAAGGTGCAGGCTGCTTTGGGCAAGAAACCTTGAGAGGATATTAGATTGTAGAGCAGCAAAAGTGATCTACAGACAGAAGCCTAGGGGTTAACGGCTCATCCGTCGACCAAGACTGATATGGATTGAGTTGTAAAGGACTAAAATCACCTGGAAGTGTAAAGTCATGGATCAGCTTAAAAGGGAGGATGTTGTAGAGCAGACCAGGCCCCTATGATGGGCTGTAGCACCTATGATGATGATGTCTGAATGGAAGGATGTGGTGAAACAGGCCAGGGCCCTACTAATGATCAGCATTAACAAATTGATCTGTTTATCTATCTCTATTTCTCCCATTTAGCGGCATACTTATTATTATAATTATTTAATTTGAATTTTTGGATGATGTTTAAGAATGATCAACACATAATTAAGTCTAGACATGGCTATAAATCAAAAATCAGCATGTACTGTAGATCCCTATTCAAAGGCCTATTTACACAAAAAATATTTCAATGGTATAAGTGGGCCTTTGAGTCGGTCACAGGAGGTTTTCACCAGGTACATTGATTCTATTATAGAAAACAATAAGATTGTGTCTGTGTGTGAGCATATGACTGATTCTGTTCAGTGTGGTTACGGTATATATATGTAGAAAAGTGAAGTGAGTCGCTGTTATACATAATACTGAATGTTTAATAGTTTTAAGTCTTTTTAATAAGCAATTATTTTTAAGGTTTCGATGAAAACCTTTAAAATAATTTCCCAGCCAAAACTGAAAGAGTACACTAATAAGCAGATTACACACTTTTCAGGGTTTTCCTGGCCAAAACTAAGATTGTGGTTGGCTTATGATCCATTGGGAATAAATTTCCAAGATCCCAATAATGGCAAGTTACCTCAAGATTATTACCCAGTGTGATAAATCAAGCATCAAGTTAAAATGTGAAAAAATAAAACCAAAAATATTTTTTTTTAAATTAGTGGCATAGGTAATGAAAAATAAATAGAATAAAAATTACTGGATTTACCTGAAGTAAAATGTTGACCAGTCATTGTCCTGGCATGTCATGATTCCTCCTGCACATTCATCATAAGAGCAGCTGTGAATTCTGGCAGTGATGGGGGTCTTCAAGTGATCTCTGTGAAAACAACAACTTTAACCTGGAAGTAAAATAATACATTAATTAGTAGAAGACAGAAACTTTATTATATTAGAGCGCAAGCTTGCATTAATATGAAGACAATATCCTATGAACAATTTTAACCTGAAAGTTACCATCATAAAAAGTACCAAAAAAATTAATCACACACTTGGTGTAATCATTGCTTTTACACCAGCCATGTTTGCATGGGTGTTTCAACAAAAAATTCCTGGTTCTCTAAGGGAAAGTTGAATAGCTTTGTTTATTTAATCTATTAAATAGTTAAAGTCCAACCACTATTGGAATTAGGGAGGTGGTGTTAAATGAACAAAAGAAAACCTTCAAAATGGTCACGTCAAGCTCAGTGCAAGATTTTAACTACAACTGCACTACAGTAGTGAATCTTTAAAAATTTAAATAAGATTTTTTGTCACAGATCAATGGTAATATAATTCTAACCTGCAAGATGTAACTCTTGATTATTACTACTATGATTTTAACCAAAAAAATATATGCTATAGCGACTGATGAATCTAAATATAAGAAGCAATCCATCTAAATAGCACTTTTGAATTTTTTAATCATTTCTTTTACAGCAAAAATGCATTCAATATGTGATGTCAGAAGGAAATTTAGATTTTTTAGGAATTTTTATCTAATTTTAACTAAATTAGGAATGTGCAAGACTCTACCCTAACCTAATCAGTGAAACTAGCCATTCCAATACAGTCTTTTGATATTTTTTACATGCACTTGCGGGATTTATCTTTATATAAAGTGCATTCAAAGGATCAAGGTACTAATATTTATTATTGGAAGGGGGATTAGGATGATTGCCCACTAAGTGGCCCACTTAAAAGAGAAAATGTAAAGATGTGAATGTGTGTTTATTATGGCATGTAATTGACTAGGACAGAGGCTCCCAGACTGTCCTGCTGCAACCTGAAGTGTTAAAAAATTAATGGACTTAATGCAAGCCATTTATAATTAAGTTGGTATTTTTCACTAGTTCTCCAACTCCAACCTACTACTGTTTGGATAATGTTACGACGATCATGGATATATATGGTTTGTTATGGTTTTCTTCATTAAATAACTTCAATTTACTGCTCTTTTTTAACATCTCTCCTAACTCTCTGCCCAATTTTTATTTTAGTCACTTTAATATTTTCCTATATGTCTCAATTAACAGAGTTATCCCAAAATAATTCACGAAAAAAATCATAACTTTCTTTAGAATTGACCTATAAAGATAAATTTAATATCAATGAATTGCATTTTTCAGGCCCTATCTAACCAACTAGCTCTTAAAGCTATAAATTCATTTTGAAAATTTTACCCAAGTACCTATTACTTGGTACTCTGTTCTTATTAAAGTAACAGTTGGGTTTGTGCAGCGTCTATGCTGTATCAATTAAATATTGTTTTGATAGAGTCAAGTGAAGTTAATGAGGTATGTCTTCTTGTATAAGTATAAGGTTTCAAAAATAGATTAGATTGTTTAAAAAGTGCCATTTTACAGTGCACAAAGAATATGGCTTATTAGAGCAAAATTGAAAAGACGTGGGTGCTGGATGCTTTCTTGGCCGACGCTCAAGTGGTAGATTACCTATAGAACTATATTTAAAATAGAATTAAAAAATACAATAAAATTATAAACATAAACGTATTCTTACTTGCTTTTAGCTTTACGTCACATTGTTTCTTCAACGCTACCGGTTCATGAAGGTCTTCAAAATATGGCACATCCTCGATTGATAGCATCTAAGATGGCAAACCAACAGGATGTATCCGGAATCCGGTCATAACCGTCACGTGACAACCCGAATATTATAAAGTCCTCATGTGACCAGCCGGGTCCGAATAGCCAATTGCCGGGTACTTATAGCCACTCCGATATTTTATTGTACGTCATAGGCATACAGATACAGATATAATAAAAACAGTCTACTATTTTTATTCAAAACTTCGAAAATAAAGCAATAATTGACATTCCAATATTTTTTTTTAAAATGTTTGAATTTTTTCAATTCAATCCTAGCAATTAAAAAAAATAATAATAACAAAGAGAAGAAAGTCGTAATTCGTTATGAAAAAAATAATAAAATAAAATAAACCAAGGGAGAGAAATGTTGTATTTATTTATTAGAACAGCTGATAGAAACGAAAGTAGAAAGTTTTAGAGAGTGCTTACCCCTAGTTATCATTGTGTGAGTGTGTGTGCGTTTAAAGTTAAAGTATACATTATTAAATGCTTAAGTAAATACGTTTTGAGATGGTTTACTATAAAAAAAAAGTTTATCACAAATATGAGTGACATTAATTTAGTAAATGGATTTCAAAATAAAGTATCTTTTTCTAGAAATAATCTTTGACGATCCGTATCAGGTTCGGTCCCAGATCTGAGCTCACTACACAATTAAATTAAATAGGTCAGAGGTCATATTGATGTGTTGGATAGAAATTATTGAATTTTGACATAATTTATCCTTTTCTTTTAAAAACCTTTGTGTATATTTAATTATTCTTATTCATTATTTTTAAAAGAAATTTAGTTTGATATCGGAATATAATTTTATTTTTAAAAAGAAAAATATAACTTCAGCGATGTGCAATCGGAATGTCACGTGACCTAGACGATGAGAACAACATTTCATGATGATAAACAGGTCTGACGAACTATACAGTACACAGTCAAATGACTTGTCGACTTTATTTTCTCTGGACATCATACATTTCACAAATGGCGGGGTGATTACTTAGCCAAGTGATTCTCGTGATTTAATAGAGAATAGTGAGGGAAACATGCATTTAGTTTTAGAAATAGACACTTTTCCGTTGGTTGAAAAACTATGAAGCCCAAAAAAGGTAAGATGGCCCACTGGAGTTTTTTGTTCTGTAGTCAATGCTACGTGCGTTATGTTAATCTGAAATTTACCTTGCCTTAATCGCAAACTGTTTTCAATGGATTACTTATTCACGAATTAAACTATCCATATACATTAAAACTAAGTATGCCCTAATATTAATTGAAATTATTATTATTAGATAAGCGGTAGGCGTAAAGTAAAATGGCAATAAAAATTAAAAACAAATTATTAAATTTTATTAAAAGTAGGTTTAAGTTTGTTGATTGATAGGTTAAATTAATTAATTTAAGTAAGTTTACTTTAGTTTTAAGACTATCCATATCTAATTATATTTTTTTAAAGACCTACTTACTAATATTAATTGTAGTAATACAATTAATAATAAATTAAATAGGGCCTACTTACTTTAACTTAATTAAATTAAAATTATATTGATTTATAAAAGATTGAAATAGAATTGCATATGCCTATGAAATTATAATTTTTAACGATTAGATTAATATAACAAATTGATTAGTGTTAGGTCTAAGAGAAAATGAAAACATGCCTTATACCACCTAATTAATAACTTATATTAGTTTCATCATATATCCGACCCCCCCCCACCCCAAAAAAAAACAACAAAAAAAAAACAAACAACCATGGTGACAAAGATTGTATAGACTCTAGATATATCAAATTTTTTTCAAAATCATAGAAAATGAAAACATGCCTTATACCACCTAATTAATAACTTATATTAGTTTCAACATATATCCGACCCCCCCCCCCACCCCAAAAAAAAACAACAAAAAAAAAACAAACAACCATGGTGACAAAGATTGTATAGACTCTAGATATATCAAATTTTTTTCAAAATCAAATGCTATTGAGTGTAGGTGAACTTGTTGACTTGGAAAATGTTTATCATGGTTCATACATATCTACAAAAACAACGCTAAAAAAAGGTTAACTAATAAAGTTTAATTAAAGGTGAGATGGGGCGGGGCCTGAAGTATTAAAATTAAAAATAATCTATTATTAGTATTAGCATAAAAGCCTAATACTCAGAAGTGGGTGGAATGGGGGCATTCAGCCAAGGAGTGAAATAAAAAAAAAAATTAAAATTGAAAGTATCTATGATAATGTAATTTTGTTAACTTAAAAGTGTATCAAGGATTTTACATTTAAAAAAAAAAAAATATTTTTAAATAAGGAGATTAATCCCTTTCTAAACGTTATCTTTATTATGAATGATTGAAAAATCCAGAATTTGGTTACAAAATCTGCCTTTAGACTTAAGTTTGAGACAACTTGTCAAAAAAAGCTCAAACATCAAACTTTTAAAAATTTCTTTCCTTCCCCCCCCCCCCCCCCCCCCTAAAAAATTATCTTCCAAATCCCCTGATGTTACAGTACTTTCACTTGTATTTGTTTATAATCTTTTCAAGGATTTAACATTTGCTTAAGCATATTGTGATGTACTGTAACTGAAAGCAAAGGAACTCTTTCTTCATATAAGGGATGACACAAACAGACCACTTTTATATTTTTAGTCCAGTTGATAGAAGTCTTCACCTGAATTATAAACTAGCCTCTATAAAACACATAAGACCTCAAACATTGACACCATCAATGGGGGGGATGTTAAGCCCTCTATTATACAGATCCCCAAACAGTGACACTACCTCTAGGGGAGACCACAGGGATTGCTTTGTTTATTTTTGGCACAAGTCTCATTTTAAAAAAAATCATTTTTTTGTAAAGATTGAACTATTCACATGTTGAAATCAATATAACAGCAAACAAAATTAAAACATGAAATGTTTCTCCGAGGTAAATTTTTTCTCACCAAACATACACACTTAGCCCAAGAATATGTTTTATATTTGAATGTACCGCTCATGGTGCATCACCATCTACTCATTCTAGTCAATGTATTAGAACATCCTTTTATGACATTCATAAACAAAAAATGTTGCAGGGGACTTAAGCAGCCCAGCTTAACTTTCTTTTATGATCCACTAGAGTGGACATAAACCTGCTCTGTTTGCCTGAAGTGCATCCACTGTGTGCTTAGGACCACACTGTTGAAAATAAACGCCGTGAGAAAATGGGTAGCGACCACTTGTTATATGAATATTTCTCTAAATTAAAAGAAAATACTTCATCAAATACCTAGAAAAAAATGACTGTATTTTATTTTAGATTGTAAATATTATTATTTTATGACATATGGACAAGTTTTCTTATGCTTTTAATTTTTTTGAAGTAATTCATTGACCTTTTAATCATACTATGGTGATATAATTAATTGGATATCAGAATGTGTATTCTTCACACTTTAACTATATTAAATACTGTTTTTTCAGATTTAGAGTCTGCACAAGAAATGAAACTAAAAATTAATTATATTAATTTAATGGGTTGTTATTGCTAATCTAAAATTTAATTTTGGCAGCAACTTTTAAGTGTCCCAATTAATTAAAGTTCTTTTTTTAAAATCCTGATAATAGGCTTTTCAATTAGACAATTTCACATCACCATCAAATGCATTCCAGTTCTTCTTAAATTTTAATCATTTTAATTTTTTGGGTAGGTAAAACTAGACACTTTTTGTGTGTAAAAGTAGTTTTTAAATTGGTTTTGTAGGTTGGCACATTCCAAAAAAAATGACATATTTTTAAAAAAAACCCATTAACTATTAATTGTTGGTTTAAAATGATTTTTCATCTGTTTATAGGAGAAAGCAACTCAGAAATGGAAGAAGATTTGAAGGACCCTTTACAGTTGGTGAAGGAGTTGGTTTTGCTGATAGTAGAGGCCAGAACTCCTGATCTTTCTGTGAAGGGACGAGTGGAAGGCCCTCACTGCCCTGTTATACGCGGACGTGTGGCCCACAAGTGTAATGCTGAAAAAATTGAGGTAACAAAGCTATGAAGTTGTCATACCTACTGATTGTGTTTTTAAAATAATTCAATCTAAAATGCCTCTAAAAACCCCAACAGAAATAACGCTGGAATTCCATTATTGTAGAACATGAAGGAGAATCCCATTGTTGTTAAATATTTTTTCTGATTGCAATTACAATTTTGTTTAATTGTGAAAAGGGTAAGGAAAATCCTATTACTTACAATTAAATATATTACACTGAAATGTGTTTGATATGAGTATCCAAAGAAAACCATTTTGAAGAAATGATGAAATGAAGAAGATTCAAACCAGTTCTTTAGCAGTCGCTCTGGTATTGGCTTTTGCACTGTATAACCTAAATTTGAGGAACTGTCATTTGAAATTATGCAGGGATCACAGTCCTTGTCAGGGAGCATGTCTCTCTTTAATAGCTCTGACAGTTTATTGTTAACAATAGTTTCTGATTCTAAAACCACCAGGCACCGAACTTGATCACCTTTCTGTTATTAAAATATGGATTGGGTTTCATCCTTAGTGCCTGAGAGCAAGTGAATTCTGCTTCTTGGTACAGCAGCTGTGGCATAACAACATCCCCATCTGTTTGGACATTATTTTATTCCCTGAGTGTCCTCATGGCAGGGATGAAGCCCATGTCACAGAGGGGACTGTAACCTCTGTGACTAAAGAAAACACACTCCTTGTGGAGCGATGGACCATCAATACAACCAAAAAACGGTGGGTACATTTTGATGGATTTATTTGTTCACTTTCAAAAGATATAAAGGAAAACATATAAGCTCTTTAAATTCCTCTTGTAACTGTTTTTTTAAGGCACATATAATTTTGTAATGTGTTATTTTTTATTTTTTTTGTATTAAAAAATTTGTACAGGGCCATGTTACTTTTTTTTTGGTTTTTAATAATTTTTTACAAGGTCAATTCAAAAGAATTTTTTTTTTTATTAAAAAAAAAAAAATATGTTAAAATTTATTTTTTTTTTAAGGCAAATATAATTTTGTAATGTGTTTTTTTTTATTTTTTTTGTATTAAAAAATTTGTACAGGGCCATGTTACTTTTTTTTTGGTTTTTAATAATTTTTTACAAGGTCAATTCAAAAGAATTTTTTTTTTTATTAAAAAAAAAAAATATGTTCACATTTATTGTGAGACAGAAATTCAAACTTGGAGCAATGATGATTACCGAAAGTTTTCTATTTGACGAAGACAGTTTTGCAGAGGATAGTAGTTCCCATGATTATAGTTCCGAAGATAGTGATAAAAATGTAAGACCTAAAACAAGATGGTGATACAGATATGATAGCTAAGGCAAGAATGTTTTACAAATTTTAATGCGAGACCTAAAGCCAGTTAGTGATACAAATGTGAGAACCAAAGCAAGACAGTGATACAGATGTGAGAACTAAAGCAAGGCAGTGATACAGATGTTAGAACTAAAGCAAGGCAGTGATACAGATGTGAGAACTAAAGCAAGGCAGTGATACAGATGTGAGAACTAAAGCAAGACAGTGATACAGATGTGAGAACTAAAGCAAGACAGTGATACAGATGTGAGAACTAAAGCAAGACAGTGATACAGATGTGAGAACTAAAGCAAGACAGTGATACAGATGTGAGAACTAAAGCAGGACAGTGATACAGATGTGAGAACTAAAGCAAGACAGTGATACAGGTGTGAGATCTAAAACCAGGCAGTGATACAGATGTGAGAACTAAAGCAGGACAGTGATATAGATGTGAGAACTAAAGCAAGACAGTGAAACAGATGTGAGAACTAAAGCAGGACAGTGATATAGATGTGAGAACATGCTCTTCATGCATTTTACATAACAGGAGTTTTCGTAATTTTCATGGTGTTATTGTCATAACGACTGCAGGACTCCATCTCCGGGTTTCATTTCATAATTTGAAACTTCTCTTAGATGAGTTGTCATCCAAAGTTAATGAGTCCCATCCACTCAGAGTGCTCGTGATGTTTATGCTTGTCTAGGCATTTTCTGGGGATTGAACCCCAGTCCACCAGCTTGGTATTGACTCGGTTTAGACTGCTCTGCCACTCGGAAGATGGAGATACACCCAGTTCAAGGATACTAGATAATCGAACTATCAGACAAAAAAACCCATTCAGTTTATGTGATTGCGAGACGGGTTATGGTGCAGACATCTTCACATTTTATAGCCTGTCATGCTGAAATTTAACCTGAATCCACACAGGCAGTGAAGTTTTTTCCAAACACCCTGGCACCTTTGCAAGCGCTTCATCACATTCATGCTGACTGATTTTTATTGTTCAAAGCCAGTTCTGTGTTACTTGGCTTCAGGTCATTTTTTTATTTCAAAGGAACAATAGACACAAGAAGGAAGGGATTACCTACTGTACAAAAAACTTTGAAATAGAACCATATGAAAATGAAATGGTTCATGTTTAGTGATGCTGCTACTAACAACAGTGTGTTGTTTTTTTGTTGTTTTTTTTTTTTTAAAAAAAAAAAAAAAAAAAAAAAATTAAGCAAAGGCTGTAGATTTCTATCTAGAGTCTTAGCAAGACATTATTACTTGTTTGTTCTTTTCAAGACATTATTAGTCATTTTTTTTTTTTTTTTTTCTCAATCTCTCCCTCATTTTTCAAAATAAGGCCCCGCTAAAAAGAAAACCTGGTGGCACTTTTGACTATGACGCCAACCTTCTGAACACCAGGGCATTGAAAAGGTAAATATTAATTCAAATACTCCGAGGTACCATATTTGTCTGTTTCACAAACTAGCGACAGGTGCTTCATATAAGACTGGGATTTTTCTGGAGCTTGGGAAAATAAGCTCTTAGCCATGAAAGTAGAATCGTCTTGTAATGGAAAACAAAGGCTGAACCACTGAAATTCGGATGTCAGCAGTCAATTTCTGATGTAATTAAAAATTATCTGTCCCAAGAAAAGAAAATGATTACTTAAGGGCCCAAAAGTAATTTGCAAACATAAATTATTAAGGTCTAATGAGTTTGTCCAATGCATCGTTCCTATGATAATACTCTTGTGGTACCATGGCAACATTAACTTTTAATCTCAAGCTCTGCCTAATATAACACTATAACAAGTGTGTCCGTTCATTCATGTCTTGTTGAGATTGTATGCCATGTTGAGATCAGGGGGGAACTCTGATGTCTTCTCTAATACTCATGTTTTCTACGCAGTGCATTTTCATGCTCCAAACTGGCCATGAACGCCACTGACAAGACCAATGAAAATGAGGAAGACAAGAGGAGAACCTTGAGCACAAGTGCCCCTGCATCTACCAACTGTTTGCTGGGAAATTTTGAGGTTTGTCATTCAGAGGCTCCTGTGTAATTCTGTGATCTGTGTGGAGGCGGTTGGCGTTTGCAGGTGGAACGGTTGGTGTTTGCAGGTGGAACGGTTGGTGTTTGCAGGTGGAATGGTTGGTGATTGCAGGTGGAACGGTTGGTGTTTGCAAGTGGAACGGTTGTGTTTGGAGGTGGAACGGTTGGTGATTCCAGGTGGAACGGTTGGTGTTTGCAGGTGGAACGGTTGGTGTTTGCAGGTGGAACGTCTAAGAAGAGGTGTGCTAAATATGGCAAGTCCAAACTCCAGTGAACTAAACTAGTGCTGCCACCTTCCATGGGATAAAAAAGAATAACTGCATGGCAAAACTTGCCACAGTAAAAACCAGGCAAAACAATGAAAAAGGAATTATTTTCTCACATTACCCTACAATTTTTTATCTATATATTTTCTTGTACAGTTTAATTTCTGGTGTCAAATTTCTTGTATATAAATTGTATGAATGAAACTGTAAACTTAAATTTTGATTAATCATTCCTAAGTTGTGAGAATTTTGAACTTCTCTGTCCCCAGGAATCTATTCTAAATGGCCGCATTGACCCGGTCGGGACAGTTGAAGGCTTTACAGCAGAGATTGGAGCGAGTGGATCTTTTTGTCCCAAACACCTGCATGTGCCTGTGTCTGCATTTTTCTTTGCACTCTCTGACGACAATGCTCCATCACCATATTTGGTACGGTACCGTAATTCCCTTTCATACCATTGCTTACATTTTTTTAAAACCCTGTACTTTTTCCTTAAACACTATCCAATGTACGATCCCCCAATTTTTATTTTTCTATTTAGGTCAGATTTTACTCAAGATATTCTAAGTTTTTTTTTTTTTTTTTTTTTTTTTTTTTTTTTTTTTTTTTAAAGAAAAAAAAAAAAAAAAGAACTGTGTCTGGTTACAAGTCTTGGATACAATCTCTTTCTCTCTAGTTCAGTGAAGAAAAGGTGATGTGATGAATCCTGTTGTGACAGTAAAGAGCATCAAGTGCAATATTATGGCCTCCACAAAAGTAAAAGCTATAAGTGGTGGGAAAAATTTTTTTCACCAATTATTGGATAAATGCAACCGTAATAAACGCAAGGATAATTTTAAAGAAAACCAACAGTGTGGAACTAGTTACATTTAACCACAGGCTAGTGTCACACTCAACAGTAATATTCATAAGGGACTGCATTCTAGACGTGTGAAGTAAATAAAATATAAGGACAAGGTACAATAACAAATTTAAATAAAAAATAAAACATGTGTTTTTTGAAGATCTCAATAATTTCGATGTAGGTCAAAGATCAGACCAGGAAGGCTCTACGTTATATTTAGATCTCAGTGATGTCCATGTGACTCAAACTTCTGCATAATAATATTTTTAAAAAATAAAATTAAAAAATTAACAGTATTTTATTTTCCTGGTCATTTTGTCACAACTTAACACTTGAGGAGTTCATGTTATTAAAACTCCCAACAAGATAGTAACTGCATTGTTTGCAGTAGTAAGCCAGGGAGAAAAAAAATCTACTTTGATTTAAATTTTGCCTCTACACATTTTACGTAAGCGCTTAAATATTTGTTAAAGTGGACAATACCGTCTGAATGGTCAACTAGGTATACTGATGTACATGACTGTTTCTGTGGACTGTGAGAGTGTACGGGGTGTGTCGCCAGGAAACTATTAAAGAACTTGTTATTTGTATTCTGTACATATTAATATGTTATTATCTTATTGTATCTGCAGATACAATACAAGAATGAATGTTGTTGCAAGGAAAATAGCATTTATGGGAAAAATAATCTGGAAGATTTAATTTTTAATATTTATTTTGCATTGCTACTCTCTCTCCTGTAAAAAATGTATGCAACGGTTTTGTCACAACTTCAAAGTAATAAATTTACCTTTAAAAATGTTTATTAATTAAATAATTCCTGTTTTTCTCAATGTAATAATATTCACACCTGTATTCTAATGACTACTTGAAGGAAACGGGGTCACTTGAAATCAAAAGGAAATAAAGGCAAAAGAAAGTCATGGAATGTAATTTAATGAAAAAAAAGGCATTTGTGTGTGTCATGAGTTTATGTATTGATTTTTGAAATGTCTATTGCATTGACTTCAGTCATGAACTTATGTTATTTTCTTAACAAAAGCTGTTGGCTGTTTGAAGTAACTCATAAAATTAGTCCTATTAAAATGTAATTAACATTTAGCTTGTTTTTTTTTTTTTAAAGTCAATGATCTTTTGCAGCCTAGTTCCATTTTACCAAACATATGTGTAATATTTGTTCACCAATACTCACTATAAGTAGCAATATGTTTTGTTGTTTGTGGTTGTCACCAATGTTCACTATAAGTAGCAATATGTTTTGTTGTTTGTGGTTGTCACCAATGTTCACTATATGTAGCAATATGTTTTGTTGTTTGTGGTTGTCACCAATGTTCACTACAAGTAGCAATATGTTTTGTTGTTTGTGGTTGTCACCAATATTCTTTATATGTAACAATAGATTGTACAGCTTGTACATTTTTCACTTGCATGAGCTACATGTAAACATTTTGATTTCCCCAGGCAAGAGGGCTATTCTTCCAACATGTTGCTTCAAGCGGTCAGGTCCTACCTTCATTTCTCACAGATCAGCTCCTGGCTTTATTCCATTGGCGGGAGGCTGCCAGGAATACTGACATACAGGTAGGATTGCTTACCTCAATATGTTCTTGTTGACTGATCCCATTATATATTAATGGTGACCGACCACAATATGTTTATGGTGATTGACTCAAATATGTCCACAGTGACTGACCCCAATATGTTCAAGGTGACCGACCACAAGATTTTCCTGGTGACCGACCCAAATATGTTCATGGTGACCGACCCCAATATGTTCATGGTGACCGACCACAATATGTTCATGGTGACTGACCACAATATGTTCATAGTGACCGACCACAAGATTTTCC
Organism: Lymnaea stagnalis; assembly: GCA_964033795.1. Classification (NCBI taxonomy): domain Eukaryota; kingdom Metazoa; phylum Mollusca; class Gastropoda; family Lymnaeidae; genus Lymnaea; species Lymnaea stagnalis. Next base: position 94,295 of record CAXITT010001263.1, on the reverse strand, counting down.
TGGTGACCGACCCCAATATGGTCATGGTGACCGACCCCAATATGTTCATGGTGACCGACCCCAATATGTTCATGGTGACCGACCCCAATATGTTCATGGTGACCGACCCCAATATGTTCATGGTGACTGACCACAAGTTTTTCCTGGTGACCGACCCCAATATGTTCATGGTGACCGATCCCAATAAGTTCATGGTGACCGATCACAATATGTTCATAGTGACCGACCACAATATGTTCATGGCGACTGACCCTCAATAGCTTCATGGTTACTGACCGAGACATGATCATGGTAACCGAGCCACAATAAGGCAAATTCTCCAGGTTATCATTCAGTCAGTCAATGGCAAACTACTTACCTATGCATTATAATTTGTCCTAAGTCATTCTCCTGGACCATCAGTTAAATATTAAACTTTAAAATTAAATGACTTTTGTTTTTAACAGAAAGTGACACATTTGGAACACAAGGGTTCACCTTTTTTTTTCCTCCTTATTTAAAATGTTTCCATCATTGACGTTATCTAAAAAGTCCATTTATTTATCAATTAAATTAAAGCATGCCGTGCGATAATTCCTTTTATTTTTATTTGACCAGAGTCTACGCACCAGGGGAGGTGTCCGGCATTGACTTCCCCCAACCGCCAGATGAGCACATCTTTCCCGTGTGTCAGGACACAATCACTGTCAATGTGCTGTCTTTGAAGAGACAAACCACCGTGCCGGCCCTCACTTGTGCCCAGTTTGAATTTCAGGAGTGGAGGCACAAGCAAGGGGTTGCGGCCAGTCACAGGAAATCAGATCCCCAGAAAGGTGGGGCTGCTGCGGGAGATCCGCCGAGGAGGAAATCGACAGTGCCACCGGCTGAGAGTTTTCAGCAGAGAGGAGCGACAGCGAAAAGGAAAGCCAAACCCAGGGTACACAACCATTCAACTGTTGAACGAAACGTGTTGTTTGTTTCTTCCCCTGCGCCTGAAAATATTGCTGTATGTGCTAGGGAAAAAATCTACACTGGCACGAAGATTATGACCGCAGATGACATTGCTAGACGCAAAGCACAAAATCTGGCCAAAATGCGCCTCAGGGATGGGGGCGATTGCCCCATTGGTTCAACAGGTGTCAGTCATGACATGAAAGCTTTCATTAAACATTCTATGTCATCACATGTCGGGGATGTGTCAGACTGTGCAGCGTATGGGCTTCCCTCCAAGCATCTGAAGGGATCAGAGCCGGGAATGTCGAGGCCGCATGCCACATATCAGAGTTCTGATATTTTGTCTGCCTTGCCAACCCAGCACTGCTACAATAAAGCAACCGCTGACAAACGCGGCCATTTGATTGGACTAACCAAAGATGATTTTTATGGGAGCCATGAGGGAAAGTTAAGAAAATTTGGGAAGTTTAAAAAGAAAGACGGGGAGAAGGATCTGAGAATAGAGCAAAGGAAGTGTTGGATGGGTGATGTCGGGGGGAAAATCGATCAGCCGTATCCTCAGGGTATCGGCGGGAGGAGGGAGGACGCTTGGACTCAACCAAGAAAAAAAGTAAGAAACCCTTGTGAAAAGGTTCCAGCACTCTTGTACTCAACGGGTGGTAAGAAATGCATGGGAGAGGTCGGCGATGTGAAGAAGTCAAGTGCTGACCAAGAGCTGCTGTTTGCACTTCCTACCAAAGCCAAACTTGAACAGGCAAAGACAGTGGCCTCAACTCCCTATCAGCAGTTGGAAAAAAAGGAATTTTCAACATCGGCACGTCATAAGAAAAATACAATTTCCCAAAAGGAAGCAAGTGAGGAAGAGTTTATACGGAAACTTTCGGATAGGCTGTCGTTGTATTCACTGTCCCCAAAAGATCTACCCGTTAAAGATCTACCCACCAAAGATCTATGCCATGAAGAGAATGACCATGATGGCCGTCTAAAGCGCTCAAAACAACACCAAAGATCTTCCCAAAAGAGCCACGCAGCCTCTACTCAAGGGCAGGACAATGAGATGTTCATTTCAGGGATAAATAGAAGTAGCAAACTTAAGCTAGCTGATCACGCCACCTCTAGGACAATGAAAGGTTTGAACCCAATGTCACCAGATGGACTTATGACTAGATCACTGGATGGGGTCATCCAGGTTGGGACTATCAGGTCACCGGGTGGGATCTCTGCCAGATCGCTGGGTGAAGCCAATGCCTGGTCAATGGATGGCTCCACCACATTTTCTGAACTGACGGTCAATGTTTCATCTTCACATGATTTCCTGGATGATTCTGATAGTACCCCGGTAGCTTCACCCAAACAGTCCTCGTCCCACACAAACTTGCGACCCTCAACCCACCAAAAAGTGCTGCCCTTCCCTCATAAAAAAGTAAATGCTAAATCGGTGACAGAGAGAACCATGAAGCTAAATTTTCAGAAATACCCCAATGATGAGAAAAGGTATGTGTCTGAACGGCTTGATGATTTACCTGTGAAATCCAAATACGAACATTCACCTGTTGGCCATGTGTACCCGGCAGACAAGAAAAATAGCAATATTGTGGCTCGGGGTTTCAATGATTTATTACCGGGCTCTTGCCCTCCAAGCAGATCTCCCGAACCATTGACTGGCCAATCACACCAGATCTATTCTGCCTGTGATCTATTCACTAAAGACTTCACTAGTGAACACATACATTCTCCGTTTTATTATTCTCAATGTGATGCAAAAGTGCAAGATGGTCAGTGGCCACAAGACAAGGTAAGGGGAAGCTACTCCTACAGTGAAGAGCATCCATTCTTCAGTAACATCCATAGAACTCACTCAGAAAATGGCAATCCTGTCCCCCAAAGAAGTCACTCAGAAAATGGTGGTCCTGTCCGCCATACAACTAATGATAAGGTGTATTCTAGAAAAATGTTTGAAGAGAATTTGCTTCCGCTTGTCTCATATGACGCTGGAAGTGACACCTTCAAGAGCGTTGAACATTCAGTCAGTGCTAATGTCCTCCATAGTCCTAAAGTCCTGTTTTCACTGGAGGTGCCCGAGGAGAGTCTGAGAGATTCCAGGAAGTGCATCGACTTTGGTGAAAATCTTGAGTCTGAGTTCTTCAGGTCAAAGATCGGAGATGATGTTAACACAGATGTGATAAGTAAATATATGGCCAGCCTGGCAGCTATGTCTGTATCTGGCGGAAATCTGGCAACTGGGAATTCTGACATTGCCCTTGAGAGTGGTGGAAATTACTCTTCAGAAAGCCAGAGTGGTGCATCTGCGGATGAAATCCCAGGAGGGGTTAGATCAGGGGAGAAAACCTCAGAGAACTCTGATCTAATAGCTCTATTGACTGACAAAGGGGATGTTGGTCACCTTGACAATGCAGTGTGTGGGGGTTGGGGTGAAACAAATTCCACCAAGCAAAGTATAGCACGAAGGCAGCTCAACTATAGTCTAGTACAAGAGCGGTCAAATCTGGTGCCGATAAGCTGTGCAAAATCCAGGGAATCTTCCCCCTCCCCACAGGCCGACGACAAATCAATTGATGCATTACATTCATCTTCTGGCGGCTCACCCAATCATTTTGACACCTGCTCCGAGTTCCCCATGCTGTCATCTTCATTTTCATCCTCCTCCTCCTCCTCGTCCAGTTCATCCGGTTCATCTGTGCGAATGGCATCCCCCGTGTCACATCCTGTCCAGAGAAGGCCTGACTGCATCGGGCATGAACTCCACGAGTCCAGCAACGAACAGAGTTCTGTCCTGCCACATGTGGGTGTTGAGGACCCACAGACCACCGATTTCAGATACTGTACAGAGCAGGGCGGTGCACTGCTCACTCAAACCTCCAATGCACCCGCTCAACCTTTCCCGTCTGCATCACCACCTGTGGCCTCGGGTCCTTATGATGACACCTTCGGAGAACCCAGCCATGGTGGCCTCAAAGGAACCGCCAGTCTTTCCAGTGTCGGTGAGACACACATGGGAGGTTCAAAACCTCCTGCACCCACCCAGGATAGTGCTTTAATCCCAGAGCTTGCGACAACCGGTGAAGAGGTGTTTTATCCATCATCCTCTCATGTCAAACCTCAGGGGGTGATCAAACTTTTCCCCCTCAAGCAATGCCCAACCGATGACAGCACAGAAAACCCACCTTTCATGAAGGCAGCTTCCACTGATCAGGCCCTACAGCTAAAACCCTTTAATCTTTCAGACAGCTCTCTCCCAACACTGGGATCTGGTTCAACTATGAATCCGACCAAACAAGAATCTCTGCAGCTTTCAAGTCTTTCAAACCATTGTGATAATGATGATCTCATCAACAGAACTCTCACAGAACTCAACACATGCAACACAACATTCGAGAAACATGATAGCCTCAACAGTCAGGACAGCCCCAACACACATTACAAACTCAACAAACATGGAACGTTGTCCCCAGACCTCTATGCACCTAAAGTTCCCCATTTTGCTGTGCCAGTTAAGCACAGTGGATACCAGACTGCCCTTCAAAACATAAATGAGTTCAATGGTAATCCTGTTGAATGTAGGATGGAGCAGAGCAACTTAAACAGAAACAACAGCAGCGGCTATGCTGATACTTGCCTGTCCGCTTACACTCGAGATGTTGACACTTGCCTGGCCATTTACGTGCGAGATAGTGATACTTGCCTGGTTGCTTACTCACAGTTCCATGACGATTGCTTGGGAGTAGGAACACAAGACAGTGACACAAAAGAAAAGATGGTAAGTCAATTGAAGGCTATCATACCAACAAACCCATCTGCTGACAGTGTTATACCCACACATCGAGAATCTCAAACACGCTCACTTTTCATGGACACAGAGAATGACGTCCTCAGCACAACCACTGACAAATCCAGTGAGGAGGCTCTGGACCCTAGCCTGCCTGTCGCAGGATCCAATTATTTAAATGATATTAATTCTTCAAAAGGTGCTTTGGTCGCTCCTAACGAAATTACATTAGTGTCCAGTCAGTGTGAAAGTAAGTCATTTGATTCCAGCTGGCAAGAGGAAGCAGTGAATAATGCCTACGACCATTCAGGCAGTCTCAATATGTTGAAAGATTCCAGCAATGTCCATGAAGACGCAAATGCTCCTGCAACAGTGGACGCTTACATTTCTGATGACAATACCCATGTCATGTTTTATATTTCTGAATCAAAAGATACAAACTCCACCCACTCACCATCAGCTCAGACCTCTGTGCTGACACCTGCATTGCAGATGGACGCAGTTCAGCAATGTGCCCTCAGCTCCGCCAGGGTTTCAAGTTTTTCAGTAGAAAGTGACCTCGAGATCACATCAAGGAATAGCTTTGGAAAACCAAAATGTAAAACCGCCAGTGAAACTGCTTCTCTGTCCAACTCTCCACCCCTCCACGGTGACCCCCCGGGCTGGAGCTCCATTCCACCTCACCGTACAGTGTCCACCCCCAGCTGTATGGACCGAGAGGTCAAGTCACAAGAACATAAGCCAACCAGACCATCTGTGATTAATATGGTAAGTTGTCTGATAAGGATTGGCATTGGAGGTCATCTTTAGAAAATAAATCCTAGCAGTAGCTGATCAAGAAATTTGTTTCTAATTGTTTTTATTTAACTCAAGCAATTTCTTTTTCAAACCCTTTTCACGATATTGGAATTATATTGAAAAACATACTGTATACGAATATTTTTAGCATATTTTAATTTTTTTAATGTTGTCAGCAATACTGTGATACCGCCAGCCAGATCGGCTTGCGGAAAATGGCTGTGAAAAGTGCGTCTATGATTTTTAATAGTCGCACTGGTCTACCAACCCAATCTAGTCCGGTAAGGAATGAAGTTAAATCTAGTTTGTCATTTTTAAAAGAGAAATCTGTATTTCAATAATCTATTATAAATTTAAGCAAAGGCTGTAGATTTCTATCTAGAGTCTTAGCAAGACATTATTACTTGTTTGTTCTTTTCAAGACATTATTAGTCATTTTTTTTTTTTTTTTTTTTCAATCTCTCCCTCATTTTTCAAAATAAGGCCCCGCTAAAAAGAAAACCTGGTGGCACTTTTGACTATGACGCCAACCTTCTGAACACCAGGGCATTGAAAAGGTAAATATTAATTCAAATACTCCGAGGTACCATATTTGTCTGTTTCACAAACTAGCGACAGGTGCTTCATATAAGACTGGGATTTTTCTGGAGCTTGGGAAAATAAGCTCTTAGCCATGAAAGTAGAATCGTCTTGTAATGGAAAACAAAGGCTGAACCACTGAAATTCGGATGTCAGCAGTCAATTTCTGATGTAATTAAAAATTATCTGTCCCAAGAAAAGAAAATGATTACTTAAGGGCCCAAAAGTAATTTGCAAACATAAATTATTAAGGTCTAATGAGTTTGTCCAATGCATCGTTCCTATGATAATACTCTTGTGGTACCATGGCAACATTAACTTTTAATCTCAAGCTCTGCCTAATATAACACTATAACAAGTGTGTCCGTTCATTCATGTCTTGTTGAGATTGTATGCCATGTTGAGATCAGGGGGGAACTCTGATGTCTTCTCTAATACTCATGTTTTCTACGCAGTGCATTTTCATGCTCCAAACTGGCCATGAACGCCACTGACAAGACCAATGAAAATGAGGAAGACAAGAGGAGAACCTTGAGCACAAGTGCCCCTGCATCTACCAACTGTTTGCTGGGAAATTTTGAGGTTTGTCATTCAGAGGCTCCTGTGTAATTCTGTGATCTGTGTGGAGGCGGTTGGCGTTTGCAGGTGGAACGGTTGGTGTTTGCAGGTGGAACGGTTGGTGTTTGCAGGTGGAATGGTTGGTGATTGCAGGTGGAACGGTTGGTGTTTGCAAGTGGAACGGTTGTGTTTGGAGGTGGAACGGTTGGTGATTCCAGGTGGAACGGTTGGTGTTTGCAGGTGGAACGGTTGGTGTTTGCAGGTGGAACGTCTAAGAAGAGGTGTGCTAAATATGGCAAGTCCAAACTCCAGTGAACTAAACTAGTGCTGCCACCTTCCATGGGATAAAAAAGAATAACTGCATGGCAAAACTTGCCACAGTAAAAACCAGGCAAAACAATGAAAAAGGAATTATTTTCTCACATTACCCTACAATTTTTTATCTATATATTTTCTTGTACAGTTTAATTTCTGGTGTCAAATTTCTTGTATATAAATTGTATGAATGAAACTGTAAACTTAAATTTTGATTAATCATTCCTAAGTTGTGAGAATTTTGAACTTCTCTGTCCCCAGGAATCTATTCTAAATGGCCGCATTGACCCGGTCGGGACAGTTGAAGGCTTTACAGCAGAGATTGGAGCGAGTGGATCTTTTTGTCCCAAACACCTGCATGTGCCTGTGTCTGCATTTTTCTTTGCACTCTCTGACGACAATGCTCCATCACCATATTTGGTACGGTACCGTAATTCCCTTTCATACCATTGCTTACATTTTTTTAAAACCCTGTACTTTTTCCTTAAACACTATCCAATGTACGATCCCCCAATTTTTATTTTTCTATTTAGGTCAGATTTTACTCAAGATATTCTAAGTTTTTTTTTTTTTTTTTTTTTT
>CAXITT010001263.1:32625-86728 GCA_964033795.1 Lymnaea stagnalis | reverse complement strand
TTTTTTTTTTTTTTTTTTTTTTTTTTTTTTTTTTTAATTTTTTTTTTTTTTTTTTTTTTTTTTTTTAAACACACTCAAACTGCCAGTACTCATAAAAGCAACAAAGGATTTGATTCCAACAATAATGGTTGGGTCTTGAGCACATCAGTCAACATTTTATTCATAATCTTATTTTTTATGGCAATTAAATAAAGTATTGTCTGGGAAAAGATGAACGTATGAGGGGGGGGGGGCGACCTCACATTCGATTTAAGTACAGTATCATAAAGTCATATGAATTTTGTTACCTGTACCTTATGATGGTGGCTATTGTTTAACCCACAAACTGTGGTTGACCGATAAAAAACACGGTTAGATAGCTAATTCCAATACAATATTTAATTGGAATCATAGCCACTTCCTTTTATTAATAATTAAACCATCCGGGTCAAGCTGTTTGTTGAAAACTTAACATTATATACTTTTGAATCAGAGTTGTATATCGCTGTTAATTGTCCCAGTTTTTTTATAGCTAAAATGGATGAATCTATGGACGGGCCTTCAAGTAAAACTACCAGAAATATTTTTGAAAGCTTTACAGGAGAGGATTTAACCCATGAACTGTAGTCGGCTGATTTCCTCTTCCCAAAATGTGTCGGCTGATAAAAACGGCCGATTAAAAGGAATAAGTTGAAAGAATAAGTTCCAGTCAAATATTTTACACCAAATAAAACTACTTTCTTTTATTAATAAATGAATTTCTGTTTTTCGCTCTTCTGTGTCCTTTTTTTACAACGATCTTTATCAAGCATATTTGTGTCAGTAGATTTTCGCGAGGTGGATGAGGTCATAGCTGGACCAACTGGCTTACAAAATAAATCAGGAATCTTTTTGATAATTCTTTTTAGTTAATGACTTAAGTGATTCGTAACATGATTTTCCGATCACACATTGAAACAATGATAATTCCGATTATTTTTCTAGTGGGTTAGAAAGCGAAAGGTTGGACGATTTAGACCTAGGCCAAGAACGAGTAGGCGATGCCGCAACAACAGAACTCGTTCAAAACTATGTTGTAGATGATTTTGTACCAACAAAAAATAATTGGATGTTGCTCTATATATGTTTCTTATATTTCATTTTATGAATTAAATATTTATATAGCAGCTTTTTAAATTTTATCTGTTTCTTGCTATTTAGTATTGTATAAATTGTTTATGTCATGCTTTGTTACTTGAACGCAATTATAGGTATCAGAAGAATTTTTTTTTAAAAATCTTTTAATAGCTAAAACATATACAAATAATACATTTTCTGAAAGATAAATAAAATGCTATCATATTATATAAACATTATAATAATATGCCTTCAAAAAATTGTAGTATGAGGTACTTGAAAAGAAAACTTTTTTTTATTTTCTTTATTCTTGGTCTCTCAGGTCAGGTCACGGTCAGCGAGTATAAAATATCTTTAAAAAATAGTCAGTATGATTCCCCACCCAGTCGACTTTCAATAAATACATACTTGATGGGGTCCAGCTATAGTATTTGCATGTGAAACATCACATTTTTTCAAAGGCACCCAAAAAGCTCTAAATTTCCTGCACAGTACAGAAGCATACAATGGACAGTTCATGGGTTAAGTGATGATTTTAACATTCTCCATGAGGATCTCAGTTCGGATATACATACTTTATATATATCTTCTTCTAGTGATACTTAAGTAGGCCTATTGTTAGACTTTGAGCCAGGCCCGTAGGATGTGCAAGGATTGACTGAATTTTAGTCACAGAAGCTACAGATTATAGATCAGAACTAATACATTTTACAGTTTATAGACAACCCAAATCAGTTCAACAGTTCCTTTTTAAATTTTTACTTGTCAATAACAATGTTTTTGCTTGAGATTTTGTATGTTGTGCTTGGTTTTAGCTGTGGTCCCAATTTTTTTTTTTTTTTTGTTCCGGTAATATATTACCTTAAATTACTTTCAGAGGCTTATTTGTAATAGAAACCTTAGCAAACTAAACATTTTCTGAGAGATACCACATTTTATAAGTATGTCAATGGAATTTATAAAAATTAATGATATTATGAGCACGTGAAAGCAAGCCATTTTGTAGATTTTTTTCTTGAGCACTCCAAGGTCAAGGTCACTGAACACAATTTTTGTTTAAGCGGGTGGCAATGTAGCCAATTTTATCCCCATCCATTTACCTTTCTAAAACTATATGGCCTACTTATTGGGGTCTTGTACAAATATTTCTATGTCATTTAATGCTATTTCAAAAGGCACTCCAAAAGCTCCCACACTACAGCATGATTCTATACCACAGTTCATGGGTTAATATTAAAAATTCAGAGAAGAGATTTTTTAAACATATTCAATCAATTTTAGCATGTTTTGTCACCAAGTTCCCCATGAGCTTAGCTGCCCTATGAGCTCAGCTGCCTTATGAGCTCATCTGCCATATGAGTTCACCTGCCATATGAGCTCACCTGCCACAGGGGCTCGGCTGGCCCATGAGCTCACCTCCCCATGAGCTCACCTCCCCATGAGCTCACCAGCCCCATGAGTTCAGCGAGTCAGTTATTATTGTGAAGGTAGTGAAACCTTAATGAATAAAGTTGTAAAATCAAGAACAGATTAATACACAGAGACTTTTCACCATCAACTTTTAAACTTAAAAAGAAATTTTGTTTGTTTGTTTTGAAACATTTCAGACTTTATTCAATCCAAATAAAACCGTTGTCAAGATGTTTGTTGTCAGATATGACCTCTCGGACATGCCTGCCTCGTCACAAACGTTTATACGTCAGCGTACAGTCTACTGCCCAACTGATATCAACTCAACAGCACCATCGTTTCTGAGATACCTCATACATCTAAGGTTGGAAAAATGTTCATTGCTGAAGTTATATTTTACGTGTAGAATTAATAATTTTTTTTATTGAATCATTTCAACAAAATACATGTTAGTCATTTGCCAATGTAGACTCATCCATACATTAATTTTTTAAGTCCGAAAAAGTGGTTGTCAAGTGAAAGATTTATATATTCATCCGCCAAAAAGTTAGCTAAAGAAGTGGACAGAGGTATAACATCATTAAATTAGTTAATTTAAACAAATTATTTAAAAATTAAATTTCAACATTTCATTGGTGAAAGCTAACAATGCCTGTCGATCTCTGCAGGTGTGCCAGCAGTCGTTCCGGCAAAATTTACCTCCACACTGACATTAGGCTGATATTTGCCAGACACAAGTTGGACATTGATGCCAAAAGTGTCCCCTACGAGTTAAAGTCTTACACAGAAGGACCTCAAAATCCAAAGTATTCCCCCAAAAAATAAATTTGAGAATTCTGCTAAAAAATGTTATGTAATCACTTGCCCCAATGTTACCCAGTTCATTTAAAGGATTTCTTTTGGTTGTAGTTTTTTTTTTTTTTAAAGATAGTTTTGTTTCTAAACTAGTCTTGTAAATTATTATTTTTTATAATCTAAGGTTAGCTTACTCCGCATGAGAGGTTCACTTTTCAAATAAAGAAATGAATTCAGTTTTTATAGCGTTTTTATATAACATAAATGAAGAAAATAATCAGTGATACATCTTTTTCTTTCTTTTAAAGCTTTATTGGTCATTTGGTTGTTTGTAATTTTTACATTTCAGAAGAGTTATGCATTTACATATCAATGAAAGTTAAAAACAGTTGTCTATCAAATATTATTTTAAAATACATAACAATGGGAAATAAAATATCTTAGGAAAGATCTTTTTTTTTTTTATCCACTCTCGTCAATGTCATGAATTAAAATGTGTTTACTACTGGCGTCTTGAATCTTTACAATTTTATATATATAAACAAAAAAATCTTGAGTTACTAATCAGTGGATAAAAATATTTGTTCCCTTAATAAAGATTAGATTTTTACTTTTATTTTGGCAGGGATGAATATTGAATATGGTATTTTGTTTATGATATATACACTTACAAGATTAACAAATTCAATGGGGGTAAAAATTTATTTTCCAGTAATGCAGTTAATTTTACACCAAAGCAATTTAACTTCTTGAATACTACAAAAAAATGTCAATTGAATAAAGCATAATAGTTTGGCAGTGGTTCTCGCTGACTAGAGCTTGATATGACTGGAGGTGAAGCCATTTACAAGGTTACCAGACTAAACATTAACACCTGGTAATAAAATACTCTGTAATTTCACATAAAGCTTCCATTTTTAATGTCTATTTGATAGTAACTTGCACTGACGTGGGACCAAATGTTCCCTTTACTAGTCTTACATAATCTCACTCACACGAAGGTAGCTGTGTCTCTCGAAGGTAGCTGTGTCTCTCGGGCTCATCCCATTCTGTTTTTTTTTCTGGGAAATCAAACAACTATGACTCATGGCTGTTTATTTATTTAATTTATTTATTGCAGTCGTCTTATTTTTTGTTTGTTCCTTGACTTCCACCATATTGGCATGTCTTAACAACTTCTAAATACAATAAATTCAAATACTTTAACATACATGTTTTTTAGTCTTTATATTACCTAGCCACTTTAAAAAAAAAAAAATTCATTTCAAGAATGAATGATAAATCCACTAATAGTTATGACACAACTTGAGTGTCACATTATATAGGCCAGTTTGTTCTATATTGAAAGTAATTTTTTTAATAGTAATAGATCAACAAAAGTTGTTTGGTTTGTGTGTGGAAAAAGGAGGTGAATTGTCTGAACAGTCTAATGCCTTAACTTATAATGGTAAATTTACACATTAGAGATAAGTTTTTATTTCAACCAGAAATGGAATATGTGAAGGAAGGAATGGGATACAGTTAAGACAAGCAACAGGTGGAAACAGAAAACCCTCAAACCTTTTTACGAAATCTGTCTTAAAGAGAGAGAGAGATGCAGTGTAAGATGTCTGTAATCCTTTTTCTGCATGACATTATTTTACAGCTGTCTCTCTTCAAGTAAAGGGTTTTATTATTACATTCAGCAGCCACAGCTCTTATCAAAATCATGTCCAAATAGGACACTGAAACTGTACTGTAAATGTTCTCAAAGCAAGGTTACATCAAGTTGTGTTACAATGGTAAACAGTCGAAAGTGGAATGCAAACTGGGATCAAGAGGATTAAAGACAACAAGGGTATAGACAACGGAGGGTGATTCTTTATGTATGGTGTTAGCATGATTTTTATTTAAATTTTATTGGAGGGCCGGGTGGACTCGAGTTCAATCCCCAGCAAAATTCGAGTGGTTAAATAAAACACTGCTGGTCATTCACTCCATCCTAGTTTATTATCCAGTCTTTTTGACTAAGTCTTGCAATTGGATCAAATAGGCTAGGATGAGAGGGTGAGGCTGACGAATTCATATACTCTCCCTCACTTAAAACAAAATGCAAGTCAAGGCAACTACTCGAGTCGAAAATTGCCTTGAAATTTATCTTGCAAAGGATGAATGATAATAATATTTAAATTATTTGATCTTTTAGGTCAGTGTGGTGAAATATAAAATATTTTTAAAAAAATGTGTGAATTTTTGTGTTAAATTAAGACAGCTCAGAGCTGGAGAAGTATCGCAACTGTGCAATGTTGCCTACAAAAAACTGATACTTTTAACAATGAAAATAACTCCCATTGACATCTGGGGGAGACCTCTGGCCAGAGCTGATTTCAGAGCACCAATCATGTCTTTTTATCAACATTATTTCCCCCACAACTCCGGGTCGAACATGAAATCAACACAAGAAGACTTCAGACATGATTATATTCAACAAATTTAAATAAAATACTTGATTATTTGAATGAAGTCACAATTACTTTTTAAAAATATTTGTTTATACAAGAATACAGGCAATCCGTAATTGTAACCATGGAGATACCTGATTACCAACAAGCTGCAGTAGTTGATTAATTACAGTTTAAAAAGTCAACATATTTGGCAAGGCATAAACATAACACATCGGTCGATATAAAACAACAATAATTAATACTTGTTGAAACTTGATCACACAATTTATAGAAAGTAGGGAAAATAAAATGTACACATTTAATATGAAGGAAGTGAGTCTATACATTTCAGAGAAAAAAAAAATTTTAAGTACATTTTAATTAGTGTATATATTTGTCACCAATTGAAACATTTGATTCGATTGGGCTCTGAACCACACAGACATTTATTGTAAATTTTACTTAATCAGTCTTTTAAATGTGCAACTCCTGAGAGAATGCAGAACTGGAATTTGGACATTTTCATTAAACATCAGGCATAGCAATATTTAACTTCAAAACTTTTGAAAGGTTGTAATTTTGTATAAAAATAAGATATTTCTTAAAAGTTTTATGGTAAAAAATCTCTTTTTATTTAAGTACAATTGCCCTGAATGTCATTTATATGTAAAAATAATTTGAAAGTAGAGGAGCCTTGACCTTGAATAAAGCTTCTTCTCACGTTTACCATCTTGAATATGTGTCAAATACAACAAATGAAAGATGGTCAATTGTCTTCACATACTTTTCAAACTGTTAAATATCACCTTGCAAGTTTTTTTTGTTTTTTTTATCAAATTATCATGAAAATTTGATAAAAGAACACAACACACACAAATTAACAATAAGTGTTACAAAAATTCCATTCACTTAGAAAGTCATCTCATGTTTGTTGCATACAAATCCATATTTTGAGACCGTGAGCAGTGAATAAGTTAATCTTGACGAAAAGTGATCTCATTATGGCACAGATCGTTGGTGAGGACAGCCTAAAATAGAAATTATCCACAAAATGGATACCCTGCTCTGATCCACTCGACAAGTGAGGAAACCCTAGAAATGATCCACTAATATGGAAACGCTGCTCTGATCAACTCTACCCTTCGAAACACCCTCAGAGCCAGCTAGGGTCATATTCTGCCATTCTGTGGTTTTGCCTGTTGGTTAGAAGAGGAAATATTGTTGTAATTAACGTATGCAATAATTTGAGTAAAACTGTGTTTTTTATTCTACTGACATGTCAAATCAGCTGCAGTTTATAGGTTTAAACTGATAAATTCTGTATTGAGAAACTTTGGATTTGTTCAATGAGTGTGTGTTTTGGTTTGTGTTAAGTAAATTTGATTTTTCCGTGAGCATATTTGGTGTGGACATTAGTCGTGGAGCTGCTGCTGTGTAGTTTGAATTGATGTATTGATTTTGGGTATGAGAGATGACGTGTTAGTTTTAATGGTTTCGGTAGCAGAGAGATATAGTGGAAGGAATGGGGCACGGTGAGGAGTTCATAGTTGAATAAAGAACAGTTTCAAATATTGATCCTGGTGTCGTTACTAATCACCCCTAGACTACATGAATCTTTACAACTTCTTATGCAAATAGCTGTTTGTGCCACTAAAGACAGTTTAAATTATCTCATAGAGATTTTACTATAACCAAATGGTTCTGAAAGACCGGCATTAGTTATTCTTTAACGATTGTTTTTGAAAAAATTAAAATTGTGAAATCATTCACATTAGGGGCCATAGGAAAAAAAGTTCAGTTCTAACTAAATCTTTGAGACTTTAAAGGAAACGTTTTTGAGAATTTCCTATTAATTAATTGCTGCGGTTGTACTTGGCGTCTCCAATTATTTTGTACATGTGGAGTTCACAAACCTGATGGGGAGTCACTAGATTTGAGGGCAAAGGACCAGCTCTCAGGATTAGCCGAGGCACAGTGGGGTAGTCTCAGCTCCACTGGCTTCTTAAACTGTATTCCATGGGGTCCACACATGACTAGGGGACTTAGCAGGGTCTCACCTAGAATCACAGATAAGAAACATACTCTTTACTAGCTTGTACGAGGGTGTATACAAAATATCTTTCATACCAGCCTATATGTGAGTGAATATAACATATATTCTATACTAGCTTGCATGTGAGTGAATAGGACATATATTCTATACTAGCTTGCATGTGGGTGTATGGGAAATATATTCTATACTAGCTTGTATGTGGGTGAACAGGTTATATATTCTATACTAGTAACTAGCTTGTATGTGGGTGTTTAGGATATATATTAAAAAAAATTTATGACAAGAAATAACATGGGGTCAAGCTTTGAAAGAAGGCAGAAAATTACATGGCACACACACACACTCACTAACACATAAACTCCATTATGGGTGAAGATGAGAGCACCAACAAGAAACTAAGGCGAAATAATTATCATTTTTTTCAAATTATTATTATAGCTTTTTTTTATATTTGTTTAAAATTATTATTATTTTTTTTATAAAAACATTTCTCAGGGGAGACAAAATATGATTGGGGAAACATCTTTAAGAAAATATTAAGTTTTCTTCCTTAAAAAATAGTTACTTCATAATAATATAATAGTACTGTCATTAATATCTAAGCCAGGTTAAGAAAAATATTAAGGGTGTGGTGACGGGCCCAATCCCACTCTCTGAATTGCTAACAGGTATATGCTATAATATAAACAAACAGAAAGGTGACTGAAAAGATATAATTTTGCACACTTGTTGCTAATCAACTCTCAGATCTTTTTGAGTGATAGAAAGGTTTAATTTCCTCATGAATTACCTTTTTCTGTATCCAAGGGAGGTAAAAGACTATTATCTCTGCAAACTTTAAAGTAAATTTCTTGCTCAAAATTTTCCTCTATGGCTCCTTCAGGGATGAAGATGCTGACTCCAGTTTCTTGAGGAAATAAGAAATTTGATAAATCAGGTGGTTTCTTTTCAAAAAGTGAAGAATCTTTTTTAAAAAAAAGTGATATGATGTCTTGTACAAAAAGTCATATTTTGTGTATGAAATATTTATACCTAAAGTGATAGTTATATTTAAAAAATTACAAAGAGCAAACACTTGCTTAAGAAATTTCAAAACATTTATATATATATTTTATGTAATTGCATTTAACATTTTTTTTTCTAAGTTTAAAAAATTAAAAAATTGAGGGCTACTGATTACAAAGAATAAGCAAACCTGTTACAAAATATTGTGATGATTTAAAAACAACAAAAAGAAAAACTGTTGCAGATCTACAAGGGAATGGTGAATGATATTAGCGGCCTAGGGAGATTTTTTAAATTTTTACCTTGGGATTCCAATAGGCCACCTTTAGAAGTAAATATCCCCTTGGCTGTGGCAATTATTGTATGTTTCTCATCAAGAGTTACAGAGTCATGCTTGTCCCCAGCATCAGTGTGACTTTTTGATCTGTGGAGAATCGTTTATCTGTTTAATCCAATTACACTCAGTGGATAGATTCTGATATATTAGAACATACCTTATCCTTCAAAACTGAAATAACTTTATTAAAGCTACTTTACATGCAGTATTTAAGTTTTTAAAAATTTATTTCAATCTTTTATCTTATCATTTTTAAATAAAAATAATTACTATTTTTAAATAAGTGATATTTATTAATTTATAAATCATCAATTAATGATAAAATAAATGTGACTTAGAATAGTTTAACATGCTGTCTCTGTTCACCAGCATAAATAGGACATCAAGAGAAGAGGGGACGTTTCACTCATGCTGTGTCCTATGTTAGACATGCACCAGGGGATAAAGATTCGAAGAGTGTAAGATGTCTATGCAGAGAAGGAGAAGCTATACATGAGGGGAGACGGGAAACCATGATATAAATAGTTAACAGTATATTCATTTCCACTTTTAAAAAAACAACAACAAAATTAATGATTTGTCACATTTATATGACGATTAACTATAAGTGTACACTGAGATGCGGGACACCCTAAAAAATTCCATTACTTTTGAATATTTCTAATTAATTATAAGGAAGCGTGGACTGCAATGAAGCTTATTAGTAGGTAGGTTTTAAGACATTTTTTAAATAAATAAAACAGTTATGCATTATTATAAAGACAAAACACAAATTTAATTTATATATATATTCTAACTATTAAATAAGGAAGGAAAGGAAAAAGGGTGGGAGCAAGTCCCTCACAAAATTGAAGAACAAAAAAGAAATTTGGCAGAAGTATAAAATAAAACCAAACAGAATAAATTGCAGCTATGTAAAATTGTGACAGGGGTTGATACTGTTCGGATATTTCTATTTCTAAATAGATCTCAGCTGTATTGTGTAACACACAAACTTGTCACATTAATTAAACACAAGAAGAACTGTTTTGCTCAACTTTGACCTAAAGACTTTCATGAGACATTTTAATACTAGATATATCCCGCCAAACATAGGTGACAGCAATGCGTGAACTTCCCATCTACTAAAGTTACTTGAAAAAACATGAACTCAAGTAACGCACATTTAAGAATCCCAATTTTTGCTACACCCCTTCCTCCATGATACACCTCTGCACACTTTTTATTTCATATCCATGACCTATATTAAATATTCTGATGTCCCAACCACTTTTAAACCGAATATTTTATACACCATACTTAAATTGAGACAATTTAATTTTCCGAAAAGAAAATATTACGCACCAAACACAGCTGCGTTAGATTATTATATAGAAAAATATCATTTAGCGTAGTTATCGGGAATTATATTTTGCGCACTATTGAACTCATTAATGAACCATACTTTCTTTCAAACATTTAGAATTATTTAAAAACATTTTTTTCCTCTCAATACCAAATTTGCTGATTAGGAAGCAGTCCATTAGAAAGCAGTCCAGAGTGGAGTCACAACAGAAGCGTAAGATATATAAGAGATTACATTTATTTTTTTCTTCTCCAAGTTAGGAGCTGTTCTTTCAAAGCTGAGCATTCGTATCCTTTGTCTACACACAAGATAAATAAAAGCAAGACACAAAAAAACTTGGTCGTGCACAAAATATATATGAGCACAAACCCAAGATCTGTCACAAAGAGATGCTCGTCAGGAGTTAAATTTGTCTTTATAATTTTCCGATTTGGCGTTAATGAGAGGAAATGAATAGAGTCTGAGATAATATTCCAAAGCATGCAGCAAAATAAATAAAAGTTTTTTTATTAAAATTTTCATATATTTTCTCATTTAAAAAATAACTTTATTTTACATTAACATATTGATTCACATAGTGTGTAAAGAATTATGAAATCTTATTTTATAAATAATGAAGCAACACACTCTTATAAACTGCAGTTGTAATTATTTTTTTTTTTTAAACTTTCATTTTGTTTCTCAAAACAATTTCAATTTTTGGATAGAAGAATTCTCAAACTATTGACAATTGGTCAGAAAAAAAAAATTAAAATGACAAAAGCTTTGTTTTGGATATTTAAAAAAATAACTTCGCGCCCACTGATACCATTAAAATTATTATCAGCAAAGGAAACCTGCCAAAATTTCTCAGTAAAATTATAACTGAAGATTTTATCTTTCATCCCATGGACTGTAATTAAATTATAAATAACATGCAAGATGAAGGTTTTTAAGGAGGTCATCAGAAAAATCACAATTAGTTGTTAATGAGAGCACATACATCTGATTGGAGGGAAAGATTAAACATTGTTACGTGTCCATGCATCTGTGACCATGTATACATTGCCATGCCAACAAGAGAGACACACACAAAGAACTTTTTTTTTCCTTGCATCTTACCCAGATGACTCTGAGAGGCCCTCTTCGCCTTCTCTAGCTTTCAAACCCTTAAGTTCAATCAACTTAGAGTTTATGATTTCTTTACTAACTGGGGGGAGGGGGAATGTTTTTAACGGTGGGGGTGGTGGTGGCGGCTCTGTGGGCGGGAGGGAGTTTACAGTTTGAGCAGATCTGAAGAGTTCAGAGAGGGGTGGTGGGGGTGGCAGGGGCATTATGGTAAAAAGAAACGGAAGGTCTACTGGTGGGGGTGGAAGTTGAGGTTCAGGACCCTCTGCTTCGCTGAGGTCACCGTTCACCGGGCGTACAGTCAGTTTAGCCTTGGCCGACTTCGTTGTATGGGACACTGGGGGGTAGGGGAGAGCGGACACATCAATAACCGGGAGAGGGGCGAGAGGTGGACACGCCACAGACTTTCTATTGGGTCAGCCGTGGAGAGAAGAAATATCCATTAAGAAATTGATAGTGAAAGATTTTAAAAACATCACTTATGTGGGATGATGAACCGAATATGAGAGACAAAAAGTGCAGAAAATATTTCTACTAACGTATCATTAACCGTAAGAGAGAAGAAGTCATGAAGTCAATTGAGCTTTAAATAAAATGAAAACTAAACTACAATTCTAAGATATGTCCCAATGGATTCTCTTTAAATACAATGTTAGATCAACTAAAATGCAGAAGCATTACATGCCATGTAAGACTTGTTGGTGATGCTGATGATGATGCAAGAACTGTAAATGATTACAACATCTAGTCGTGGCAATCTACATGACAATAAAATGTAAAAAAAAAAATAAGCCTGATGGTAAGGGGCACTTACTTTAAAGCACTGCCAACACTGTGGCTCCTTTGGGGGGCCGAACTGGGGACCGGCCTTGACCTTTCCCCCGACCTCCCCGTCCTCCAGTTGGTCTCGGGCGGGTTGTTGCTAGAGGTGCCAGAGAATGATGCCTGCTTGGTCAGCCTCTTGTAGGATGTGAATGCGCTGTCTGGGGGCTTCTGGGGGTAGTTCTCGGCTCTGTCCATAGTTAAGACATTCATTACTTGGTTCATTTTGCACATTGTCGGCCCATGTATATAACATTCATTATTTGGTGTAATTTACACATTGACAGCATATATAAATAGTGATGTATTTTGAATTGAAAGTGCTGGGTTTGCCCAAAATCTATGTTCACCATTGACATTTTCATCCTTGAATTGATTTAGCTCAAATGAAATGCATCTGTCAGTACCAACAACAGAACATACCCATTCAAAACTACTGGATTAGATTAACATTAATTTTCGAAAGTTTTTTTTTTTTTTTTTTTAAACAAATGAAATATTTATTTTAGTTATATAAATGTTAGTCAAATAAAATGGCATTTAATTTAGTTTCAACAGAACATACCCATTCAAAACTACTGGATTAGATTAACATTAATTTTCGAAAGTTTTTTTTTTTTTTTTTTATAAACAAATGAAATATTTTTTTTAGTTATATAAATGTTAGTCAAATAAAATGGCATTTAATTTAGTTATAAATTAGTCAAAATAAATAAGATTAGAGAAATAAAATGCCATTTCATTTAGTTATGAGATTAGTGAAATAAAATGCCATTAAATTTATTAATAAGATTAGTGAAATACAATGCCAATTGGTTGAAGCAAAGCCAGAAGATGGTGTTAGTGCTGCTCCTAGTTTTGAAGAAATAATGAGAAAGGCTCAGGGCATTCATGTTACTTGTTTGAGATGCTGTTAAGACTGCCCAGATTAGTTGTCATTATGTAGGCATAAAAAATGTTGATTTTAATCATATGCAAATATCCAGCTCTACAATAAGAGTGGCCATCCATAAATTGGACTTATGAAGAAAAAAAAGTCAAAGTTTTTGACAAAGTAGACACAATGTGTGAGCTAAGCCTTCAATTAAAGGGTGGGTGTATCCATTCCTTATATAAGCAATTGTGGGTGGGGGAGAGAAATGACACGGGAGGGGGTTTGATAAATGAAACATGTTATATGTAATATTAATATCTTGATGGTCTTTAGTGCATATATCAGAAAGGCTATCAATAATTGTTAAATAACTGTTTTAGTTTAGGGTGTTAGTCAAGTTATTAAAATTAGTTAGTTTGTTCTGTCTAGGCTGTCAGTGAATTTAGGATGATAGAGTAGAGAATGGGTTCAAGCCCCTGTGAATCAAACAGCAAGGACATTATAAGTGAAAGCCTGCATACCGACTTATTGTCTACAAAGCTGATTTCTGATTTGATCATCGGATGTTTTTATTGTTTTCGTCGATGAAGGCTTTGAGCCCAAAGGTCCTTTTCATTGTTTTTTTGTCGTTATTTTTGTCGTTATTCAGGCTTTCACATATCATGTCTTCACTATTTCAATCAATTTAGATTAGATTATTTTAGCCACGCTCTCAGTCAAGTTAGATAGATAGTGTTATGTACCCAATAGATAGGGTTATGTAGCCAATAGATAGTGTTATGTAGCCAATAGATAGTGTTATGTACCCAATAGATAGCGTTATGTTGCCAAAAGATAGTGTTATGTTGCCAATAGAAAGTGTTATGTACCCAATAGATAGGGTTATGTAGTCAATAATAGTGTTATGTACCCAATAGATAGGGTTATGTTGCCAATAGATAGTGTTATGTTGCCAAAAGATAGTGTTATGTTGCCAATAGATAGTGTTATGTTGCCAAGAGATGGTGTTTGTTGAAAAAAGTGTTATATTGCCAATAGATAGTGCTATGTTGCCAATAGTGTTATGTTGCTAATAGATAATGCTATGTTTCCAATATAGTGTCATTTTGTCAAATAGATAGTGTTATATTGTCAAAAGATAGTGTTGTTTTGTCAATAGATAGTGTTATGTTGTCAATAGATAGTGTTATGTTGTCAATAGATAGTGTTATGTTGTCAATAGATAGTGTCATGTTGTCAAATAGATGGTGTTATGTTGCCAATAAAGCTAAACAGGCTGCATTAGTTTGAAGCAGAGCAAGCCTTCACCCTGGTAGCCAAGCCAGCTTTGGGAGAAAACTACCTCAACTCCATAGTACTCCTAGACACGTGACGTTTCTGTGGAACAAATGCCTGAGTGGTTATAAGTTTGGTGTATGCGGAGAACATGTCATGCTCATGTTTGGCCGTGTCCCAGCTTTTATACCGATTGGCATTTCTCCCGCGGCTGTTGTTGTGCCGGCCCTGCCACAAGATCCCGCTGCTGCCGCCGCCCGACATCTTGTTGTTGGGCATGTCTTCATCAACGTTGCTGATCCGCAGGTTACTGTGGCTGTTGGTGTTGTTCCAGTGGGCATAAATGTTAGAGACTTCTGCTAATCGCGTCTCTGATTTCGCTCTCCATTTGGAATGTTGTAAATCTTCAAGCTGTTCATCGTCAGTTCTGAGAATTTTAAGAAACATAAAAAGACATTAAGGTTTGGAAAGGATTTTCAATTCAAAATGTCAGAAAGTATATAGAAAATAAATCATGAGATGACCACCAGGTCAAAAGAGATTTAACATCTTATTTTACATATTTGTGATGAGAACTTTGCCTAAAGTGATGAAACTTCATTGTGTCAAGGGGAACAGTATTTAATGGGGCATAATCGTAGGGGTAGTCATAATTAAAATTGTTTCAGGGTCCAGCATTTTTTAAAAATCGTGGCTAAAAAAAACCAAGAAAATTCAGGTTTTGTGCCAATGTATTCTGGCACCAAAAGACAACCAGGTGCCCTGCATTTATCTACACCTGCATAATGGTGTCTTAAAAAACAAAAAAAGTTCGCTCTGCATTCACCTGCACCTGCATAACAGCGTCATAAAACAATGACTTTATAACGATCTCTTGACAGCAGTGCCTTAAGGGATGTGAATTCAAGGAACTAGAAGTATTATTAACATCACAACAGTCAGCTACCACTAGAATGCCATCATGAGTTTTGCTAACGATTTTGTTAGGTTGCCATGACAACACGCACTCACAGCATGAGTCGCTGATGGACTTTTATTCCATTTTACAACTTTGGTTACCCCAGTGGGGAAACTTTTTACGGGCATTGTTTTAAGGGAACAATTCATTTCCTTTGAATTTAGCTTTCGTTAAATGAGGAAAAAAAAAGCAAATAAATAAATTTGTAAGTAACTTTGTACTTAATAATCTAAATTTGATTTATATTATAAAATAAGTTTTAACATTTTCCCATGCCTCAAGCTGTTTTCTGTTCTAAATTTATTTGAAATAATGTACACATACATTTGTATAAGTCTACCTAATCTCAACAAAGATAATTTGGAATTTTTTCCCTCTGTAAAATAATTTCTCAAAATTTTGGTTTAAGATGTTTGGACTTATCTACAAAAATATATTGTGTAGATTTATAATTTATGCCCCTTTAGCATCCATAATATGGGTAACCATTTTTAAAAATGAAGATTAAATGGTAGCCTTTAGCTAAAATTTACAAGATCAGCCAGAATATATCTACTGAGATGAGTTTATGATTGAAAACTAAATGGATTAATAAATGCACTCAACTCATAAAATGATTTTAAAAATATTTGCCAATTTATTCATGCATGACTGTACATATAAATAGAGTTCTTCTTTGTACAAAAGCGTAAAAATACAAGGTTGTAAATATGTTTATATTTGTTAAATTTAAACGTTTGAAAAGTAATAATATGCATCAATTTAAAACCTTATTTATGATAATGAAGATGAGAATAATTCCAGAATGATCTTGAGTGTTCGATAATGATGATTAACACATGCTTTGAATATATACTTGTGGGTAATGTAGGGAGATGAGTGGAAGATATAAATAGATACATGTATAGTGTAGAGATACGATATAAGTAGAAATCAATACAAAGGGTACTGTTTAATTTATCGATTTTTTTCCTTCATGACCATATAATTGATCTTTGAAATAAGCTGTACCAGTATTATTAGATAATCAGCTATTATTATTATTAGCTGATTACATAAATCATATATTAAAAACATGATCGAAAATGCTAAAATTTCTAAATACCATTGTTATATATTCTCCAACCCTGCTCTTGCATATATATAGATATACTTTGCGGTAAACATGCATGAGGTCTAATGGTTACGAAATGAAACAAAGAAATTCCAATTAAATACCATGTTACAGAAATGAACAGTTGCGTGGTACAATACTCAAGATAAATATATTATTCAAACTTTGACTTCATCACCCCTTCTTCAGCTCAATGAGACATAGTTATTTTACACACAAGCCTTACTGTGTAGTGGTATAAAAAGTAGAGAAAAATTTAAACCATTTCACTTTGCTGTTGCATCAAATAATTTTTTGTTTTAAGTCTCTCAATTTAAAGCTTCAGCAAAAAACAAAAGAAAGAGATTGTAAGATTTAATAAAGAAAACTTGAGCTGAATGAATGGCTCAGAGCACAGTTAATATTTAACAATTAATGTTTATTTTTTTGTAATATAGAAACTGTGGTCGGCTCTTTAAATAGACATGAAGATATCACAAAGGAGACTACCATCAGTGAACACAACAGTTAAAAATAATGGTGACAAAAATTACTTGACAGTAAAACAAAGCCATGCAAAATTTTAAGTATTTACGTACCTCAGCTATTTTCACAATTATGTTATGCTGGTTTGATTTCAAAACAGGATTTGAAAAAAAAACACTATGTAACAATATTTTACTGGAAATTGTATTTTGTCTCATTGTGGATGTTATTGATAACATTTCGATATTTTCAATGGTCTAGTTAAAAAAAAAGAAGCAACTTTCATTTTAACGTATTTCCTTTACTTGTCAGAGACAAGGATAACAATGATACATCTTAAGAAAATCAATACAGTTGTCTCGTGGTTTCTTTGAAAATTTTCAAAAAAAAAAAAATTTCTCAGCGTACAGCTTTCTACCATAAAGATGTATATTTTGCGTATATAAACACGGGCATAAAAAAAAAAAACAACTATAGTACCTTTTGGTTTTTGAATGCTATACAATAGAATATTTGTTAAAATTTTTTTTAAATTTTAACTGCTCAGGTTATCACAATATTTCATTTTATACAACACAAAAATTAAACACTTTGTTCCCGTTAAGTAGTATTGCCATACAAATCTGTTTGTATAAATTGATCATAGAGTTAGTAGGTTAATTTTGTTCAATCCTTGATGCACATGCATTAAAAGTCAAAAACCTCCATTTCAAACTTCACATATTTCCATACCATATGAAAACATACTGACATGCCCGTTTGTATATTAGCATGCATTTACTTGACCAAGGGTATTGATGAGAAAAACATGCATCAGCATTGTTATACAATAATGCATATTGTTTTTTTATAATTAAAGGTTCAAAGCTGAATAGTTGCTACATGCAATAATCTTTTATGAAATACCTAATGCTGCCCAGAATAATTAAATTTTCATTATTTTTGTTCAAATAAAGGAACCGCATTGCAATAAATAAATATTTCTTTCAAAGTTTATACATCATAATAACTACAATCATAATTAAAAAAAAAAAAAACAACTTCATTACAGTTGTCTGCAAGTTTCTGCATATAGTTTTATTTAACAAGTTTTCTCCATAAACCTAGTAAAGCATTGCAAGTTTATTCAACAAATAATGAGTACAAGAAAAGATGGCTGCCCAAAATAATGCCACTGCCCAAGCAGGCTCTTTTAAGTTATTTTTGTAAAAATGCCTGCTACAAGGGTAGGTCATGCTATCACACTTTGGTTCATGCAGTTAGGTCCTGCTCAACATCTGCACAAAACCAATGAACATCTGCACAAAACCAATGAACATCTGCCCCAAAACAAATGAACATCTGCCACACACAAAAATCATCCGCCCAAAAACAAATGAACATCTGCCAAAAAACAAATGAACATCTGCCCCAAAACAAATGAACATTAGCCACAAACAAATGACCATCTGCCACAAAACAAATCAACATCTGCCCCAAAAAACTTAACATCTGTTACAAAACAAATGAACATCTGCCCCAAAATAAATAAACATCGGCAACAAAACAAATGAACATCTGCCACAAAATAAATGAACATCTGCCCCAAAACAAATGAACATCTGCCCCAAACAAATGAACATCTGCCCCAAAACAAATGTGACAATAATTTAAGCTAGCTGTATGACATCTGTCAAGTGTTGTACATTTCCAAATGGGGCTACTTAATTAAGTCATTAAATGGAATGGCAAGTTACTGGGGTAAATTTACACTGCAGCAAAACAGCACGACAATTGCCTCACAGGATAACTGGCCATGACTTATAGCTGTCAACAATGAAACACGTATCATTAAAAACAAAGCGGGCATTCTGTGTGAACATTAGACGACTTCACAAAACACACATTCTGGTATGGTAGGAGATGCAGTAGCAAGTATCCCACTAGGGCATGTTGGCGTCAAAGAGTACATGATGCCAGGAGATCACCTCTTACCTAACCACCACTGTTAAATCTACCCCCCGCCCCGTAAGGCCCCCCTCTCACCTGGGACGAGTGTATCCCCCATCTAACGCAGGCGGTACGACTCCTTGGTACAGTTCCCTTCCACCATCTCTCGCACCCTGCTGGGGTATAGAAGAGAACCCCGGTGGCTGGATCCTGGTCAGTCTGGCTCTTTGTAAATCCCCGTGCTCCATGTAAACCTCGTTCGTGTAGGCTTTAGAGTCATAGTAGTCCTGATCTGAGGGGTGGGGGGGAAGGGGTGGGGGCTGTAGCCCAGAGTCCATGCTGAACCCCCTGCCTCCCTGATAAAACTGTTGCCGCTGGAGGTCGGAGGCTTGGCTCTGCTGAAACAAGTGCGCACTGCCTTTGTTGTAGCCTGATGGAATGTTGTGATGGTGCAGTGGGGACAGATCTGGCCTGGGGCCACCGTCCAGTCTACTGCTGCTGCCCCCGCCATCAAGTCGGTTGTTGAAAGTGTTCTGAGCCTGACGTACAGACATGTATTCGTACGGTCGATCTGTGTCCAGTCCGCCTGGATAGGACGTGGACGAAGGAGGTGGGGGTACAGGCGGGGTGCCTGAAGGACCGTAACGGCTTGAGGCATTGTTGACATCTGCGTAGTTGTAAGCCCTGGAGACGAAGAATCATGCTTTCAATAGGTATGCATGTCAAATTAAGAGATCTAATGAAAAGATAAAAATATATTCAAAAACATTTTTAAAAAATTTCAATGCACCTAGAAAAAATAAAATCAACTAAGCCCAATTAATGTGTCTATGATAAATCAAATTCAACAAACCTATTTGAGTTCTCATAGTTTCTCATCTTCAACTCGTCTGGCTCAATTCCTCTTTGTTTTAATGAGATTGTTTTAGCAGGAACAGGAGGGGGCTCCTTCTTTTTGATTGGTGCCTGGTTGGAAGGTGGCGCCACCTGTTTCGTTGTACTGACTTTAGTTTGGCCCTCTTGTTTCCTGAATGATGAAAAAAAAAGAAGAAATAACAGAAATGTGAAAATTTGCAAGGGCTATTGACCAATATCACTGAGCTACCTATGTGAAAATTTGCAAGGACTATTGACCAATGTCACCTATCTGAAAATTTGCAACGACTATTGACCAATGTCAATGAGCTATCTGCACACAGATATTATTACTGATCACTTCTTTGTACTTTGCTAACCTCTACTTTTATCTCACTGAAAACTCACCTTGATTTCTCTGACCACTTACCTGTATCCTGGCACCCCATCCCCTTTGACACACTGCTCCCTTATACCCAGCTGACCACTCACCCAAATCTAGCTGACTCCTCTCCCATATCTAGCTGACCACCCACCTACATCCCTAAATGACCACTCACCTATACCGAGCTGAAAGATCAGACAACTTGGCAGGGTCCACACTGACACTGACAGGGTTGGCCGTGCTCCTGGTGAACCGGTACGGATCATGTCCTGGACTTTTTTCACGCCCACTTATCTGCAGGTTGCCGAACTTTTCCCTGAGTTTTGTATCATCGTGCTTGTTTTGTGGTGAGTTGACATATTTACTGTACGAGTCACTGGAGTGAGATGAGCTGTCATTGTGGACCTGTGTGGTGAGCAAAATTAAATATGTCATTGTGGAACTGTGTTGTGGATAGGGTCTATTTAAAAAAAAATTATTTTACTGTTGACATAGATTTTAAAAAATAGAGTTAAATTCAAACATTTCATTTCTGTGTTGATATACACACAAAACAGTGAACACTCTGCCATAAGGAGGATGTACGTACCCTGTGATCCCCTGCAGGACCTGGGTGGGGCTGGTGTTGTGGACTGTTCTGGCCAACCAAGTTTCCTTGTGTCTTGTCAGTGAGATCCTGTCTTTCTCTGTATGCCCTAAAGTCCTCAAAGTGGCCATGAAACTGATCTGAAAACAAATATATGGCACACCAATGAAACATCTTAGAGAGATTTTCAGCTTAAATCTTTGTTAGGGATTTTTAAAGAACTTATAAGGTACAGAGCAAACAGATTTGGATAAGCCTTCAGCTCCAGATTGACCCACAGTTACTAAGTGACTGCTGTAAAAAGAATAATTATTCGTCAGATGGTGACTCGAATTACTATTTTTGACCTGTTTGGGCCCGAGCTTGTAATCTTTCACTCGGAGTCAGGGTTGCATAGGGATCAATGTTTGATCGGTTGGCAAGGTAGTGCTTGGGTGAGTTGAGGTGGTCAGAGTAGTAGGAGGGATAGTAGCGGTCTTCGGGGTGGACTTGGAAGTCTGAGGGACAAGAATAAAATTTTTCAGACATCAAAACTAACTTACAAAAATAACATAAAAAAATCTACATAAATTTATTTTAAGACAACATTTGCCAGCTATACTCATTGTCCCATCCTCAGTCATGTGAAAATTCTATTCCTCACTCTAAAGAAGACTCGGAATAATGATAAGGATTTTTGGGAAAGAACTACGAAAATAATGGCTTTTTTTCTGATGTAGATTATATCCTGAGCCAATTTTGGACGAAGCTGTCACTCAAATTAAAGGTATGATCAGACAGGATTCATTTAAAACAGTGGTTCTCAACCTTCTTAATGCCTCAACCCTTTAATACAGCTCTTCATGTTGTGGCAACCCCCCCAACCACAAAATTGTTTTTGTTGCTACTTCAAAACTGTAGAGTGTGTTTTTTCCGATGGTCTTAGGCGACCCCTGTGAAAGGGTTGTTCGACCCCCAAACGGGTCGCGATCCACAGGTTGAGAACCACTGATTTAAAGTAACTAATTCTGACAACCGTGATAGACCAAATTCATTATATCTTTTCATCTCCACAACCTTATACCTCTTTATCTAGTTTTAATGGAAGACCCTGTCACCGATCAAATTTTAAAAAAAACAACTCCTTTTTCGTTTTCCTGGCGGACAAGAGCCTTAGGGACATGCTTATTAGAAGCCACCCCCCCCCCCTACTAAAGCATGTATAGGCATCAAAAATGATTTTAATTGTACAAGTTGCAACGTGAGTCACATCATTCTTTGTAAAAAGTGTGGAAAATGATATATAACATCAATAAACAAGTCCTTTAGCCTGCTTCTAAACATTTCAATAGTGCTAACCATGTTGGAATATTAGACATTGCAGTTATTGGTATATCCTGTACGGGTAATACACCTGATAGAATTTATATGGAAAAGGAATGAATAGAATGATTTGGTATGTTATGTTAACTCCATACAGTATAAACCCTAGATATATATACCCCTAGGCTGGGGTACAGCGCTATATAAGACCACTGTAGTAATAATAATAAAACAAATTCACAATTTGCAGGCATTTGCCGAAATGTTTGAATCTTTGTCTAATCATAATTAAAGCATAACATGTTTTATTTGCACAATTGTTTGTGTCTAAATAATCTGCTTAAAAGCTTTATTACACTCCAATCCTCTGATATTAACTGTACAAATTGTGGATACTCCAAAGCTGTATTTTACCCTTTCAGTGAGTTACTACTAAAAAAAAAAAACATCATTTTTAAGTTGATTTAATTAAAAATTTTCTTGTTTAAAATACGTTATCAGCGCGTGTGTTGTAATTTACTCACCATCTCTGGGCGGAGACCTTGGACTTGCATCACTGAGAGATAACTCTAATGGAAGCTGCAGATGTAATGCAACAGTTTCCTGATTTTAACCCACATCACTTTTTCATAAAGTATTTTTTTTTAAAATTAACTTAACATACTGTATATTATTGCATATTATTCAAACATTTTATAATGTAAAAAACGCTATTTATCTGCACATAAAGCAAAAGGGAGGGGCATTGCTTGGTGGGATATTAACACATTTATATAGGCATAACCAGTTCATTTCAAATATAACATTTTACAGGCTTTAGACATTTTTATTTCAAAATAAACATTTAGTTTGTAATTTGGTATTTTATTATTGATAATGTTATGGAACAAGATCGCATTATACGTGGACATGGCATTTTGGGGCTTTTTTTACAAACCAATAATTACGGGTTCACATTATATGTGGATCTTATTATGTGTGGTAATTACGGCAAGATTAAAGGCAAATCTAGTGGTGGGATTCATCTATTAAAAAAAATTTCAGGATTTACATCAATAAATCACAATGAGATTCCAAGTCACTTACTTCATCAATTTTAATTATTTTATTTTTTTTATTAAAAAACAACAACATTAGTTCCAAGCAAGTAGTCACCTTTTGAATTTTATATGTGGGTGGGGACGGATACGGTGGTATGCCAGGAATGTTTTCATGGGTGTTGACGCTTGGGTCACTGGATGACCTCATCAGCTGCTTCTTTCGAATGGGTGAAACGTCCATGTCATCTCGGGGCCTGGGTATGTCGAGGTCACTCTCTGCACCAGCCGCCAGGCTCATGCGGGTGGACATTGGGAACATGAAGTCGTCACTCATATCTTCCAGGGGCTGAGAGAGATAGGATTAGATCAAGTTTATCAATGTGCATCTGTTTGGGAATTGGTATCAAGTTAGTCACTTTGTATCAAGTTAGTCACTTTGTATCAAGTTAGTCACTTTGTATCAAGTTAGTCACTTTGTATCAAGTTAGTCACCAGGTATCAAGTTAATCATTTGGTATCAAGTCAGTCACCAGGTATCAAGTTAGTCACTTGGTATCAAGTTAGTCACTTGGTATCAAGTTAGTATTTGGCATTAAGTTAGTCAGGCATTTGGTATCAAGTTAGTCACTTGGTATCAAGTTAATCACCTGGTATTAAGTTAATCCCTCGGTATCAAGTTAGTCACCAGGTATCAAGTTAGTCCCCAAGCCTCAAGTCAGTCAGTACCAAGTTTGTAAAATTGTATCAAGGAAAAAAACAACAAACAATTGACCAAGTTTGACTGTAGAGTTACATAGAAACAAAGCTTGGGACGCACCTGTTTCTCTGACATCCAGATCTGCTGCCTCTGCTGAGCATCAATCATCTCACAGAGTTTAGGGAACCATGCATCCGTGCCCATGTGCTTCAAGACAGCTTCAGAGGGAACGAAAAATAAAACAAAACAATGATGAATATCATTGCATCAACCTCGGCCCTCATCCCTCAACAATCAAATTCACAATCTCTTATATATATCACGCTTGTGGACTGCTTCCTGATCAGCGAATAGGGTATTGAGAGTATATTACAAATTATTTTATATGTTTGAAAGAAAGAATGGTTCTATAATGAGTTCAATAGTGCAAAAAATATAAATCCTGATAACTATGCTAAATGATATTATTTTTTTAATAGCACTACGCCTTTGGTGCGTAATATTTTCTTTCGGGTAATGAAATCGTCTCACTGTAAGAATGGTGTAAAAATGTTTGGTTCAAGTGGCCGGGACATCAGAATATTTAATATAGTTTATGGGCGTGAAATAAAAAGTGTGCAATGATGTATCATGGGGGGGGAAGGGGTATAGCAAAAATAGGGATTCTTAAATGTGCGTTACTTGAGTTCATGTTTTGTCAAGTAACTTTAGTAGATGGGAAGTTCAAGCATTGCAGTTGCCAATGTTTGGCGAGCTATATCCAGTAATAAAATAGTACTGTTGTTGCTCAATCAATCCGGCTGTATTATAAAATTCTATCGCCTAGGTCAGCTGTTTTAACTAAACACTGGCATACAGGTGCTGCTTGGCCGAGCGGTCTAAGCTGAGCCAGTCTGAAGCTTGTGGACTGAATGAAGTTCAATCCCCTGCAAAAGCCTAGACCAGCAACGATAAATATCACCAGTACCCCGGGTGGATAGGACTTGTTAACCTTGGATGGCAAACTCTCCCCCCCGGACATTGACAAAATGTAAACTGTGACAACTCCTGTGACAAGGACGCATAAGGAGCACAGCGAGACACAGGGAACGCCGCTGGTCATCTGCTGCATCCTGGTCCACTTGCCCTCCCAAACATATATAATAAGTCCATGCATTGGATCAAGAGGCTGAGGATGAGAGAGTGAGGCTGATAAATTGAGCAGCTCTCCCTCGCTCTTAACAAAATACAGCTCAGGTCAAGGCTACTACTCAAGTTGAGCCCATGGTCATCTTCACATGCAAAGGGCGAACAATAATAATAAGATATTTGATAAAAATGATTTTTTTAAAACAGTTTTTTTGTTTAATGGGGGGGGGGCGGGCGCCTCTAACAGATGTGACTCTCCACTCCCAAAGCTTGAGAACTTACACGTGAACAAGTGGGAATACGTCTTCTCAATCTTTTCACTCTGCTCCAGCAACTTCCTGGGATTCCTGGACGATGTTTTCCATCTGCTGCGAATGTCTTTGACGGCCTGCTTGCCGTCAGCTTTCATAAAGATGACGATGGGGTTGTATTGAGCATAGTTGAGCCTGTCGACGTTCTGGGGCGTCACGTCCAGCAGGCAGTGTTTACGCTGTTAGATAAGATCACAAAAGTCATCAGGGTTTTTATAAACAAGTTAACGGGTTCCGCCACCGAGACATTCATTGCAACAGTCATTTTCTGGATATTTTGTACATCGCAAAAACACAGTGAGGACGCGGCCAGGTCTACATCCACACAAAACGGCAGCCACAAAATAATATTTGAGCTAAATTTATTTCTTTAACAGTTCAGTAGAAACAAGGCCTCACAACCAACTGATATAACGGGGTCTCACCCTTCCAACATAAACCATTAGAGTAGAATGAATGACGTGGATGTTGACTGCAATGAAATGTTTTTCTCAAAACCAATAGCATATTTTGTACAACAATTTGTGTTTAAATGAATCATCTCAACCTTTAACAGTAAATGGCAAAAAAAGCCATCATGTTTTAATAAAACCGTTCTTAATGTTACGTATGGTACCTACATGTGTCATTGCATCTCGTATTGAGCCAAGTCTGATGATGGCCGTCTTCTCCTTCTTGTCACCAACACCCGTGGACTTTTCAACCTCTGAGGAAGACACATATGTATCATGTCAACTGGATCGCAAGACCTTTGGCCGCCAAACAAAATCTACACACTAATGAAAGGCGTACGTCTCATGATTTAAGACAGAAAAGTTTTATTTTTGTTTGAGGCTGCATGAAAGCAAGGCCAAATTAGAAAAACAATAGGGAGTGTGATAAGCACTGGCTACTTACGAGGGGAATCAAATCTGTCCGGGTATTCAGTCAGCAGCCTCTCCCTGGCAATGTCAGCCACAGCACCGAAAATGACCACCGGTCTCACAAATCCAGCTGGAAGGAGGGGACGTAAGCAACATTTCATTATAAGAATCACTGTACCTATATAAAGCCTTGTCAAAATTATTACACCTTACATTATAAGCAACCGAATTTCTGCTCTGATCAAATGATTAAGGTAGCATTCAAATATTTGATTACAGGGCCGGAAAAATTCATGGCAAGCTCTCAAGATTTGGCTTTACCGTTACTTTATAGATTAATTCATAGTTTGTTAATATTCAAGATTTTAAGTAATATTTTTTAATATTTGTTTATCAATCATTTTTTCCAGCTTTCTCCAGAATCTTATTAAAAAAAAAAGTAACTCTGCTTACGTTCCCTGAAAACAATCCTCTCATAGGCAGGAAACTTTGTGTTCAGGCCAGCTGATAAGAGTAAGCAAAACAAAAAGGCATCGTCATTAACAGATATAGACATTGCTCAATCACGGGAATGTGTATTGGTAAGAAATGTACAAAATAACATTTAGAAACTTGACAGGAGTAACACACAAAAAACATAGCATGCCATTGAGAAGAATGCTCTATTATTACTTATGCCCCATGACCTTATGCTGCCACAATGAAGTTGAGATTAAAATGAATATCCCACACATCCTATAATAATGTTAACTTAAAGCGATCAAGTGTAATGTCACAAGTACTTTTTATCACTCCATTACAATCAATTGTTTTTTTAAAGTGGAAAAAAAAAACTGTTGCGCAAATATTTTTTAAAATGATCTTTTCTCATAAAGTAAATATTAAAATAAAAGTGATACATTTTCATAGGACTTGATGATCCCATGTAAATGACAAAAATACTCCATACTTTACTTAGCTTTTTTAAGAGAAGACAGAGGGCTTCCCAGCAGGGTATAACTAAGGTTATTTTAATACTTAAAAAAAAAAAATTAAACAACACTTAAGTGTGCTTAGCGTAGGGGGTTGCTAAACCAAGACAGTGAAATATAAATGTTGATCTGACATTACCTAAACTTACTAAATACACAAGTCGTTATTCCAAATTCGAAAAGAGCAGAAGAGATTATTGACAAAATGTTAATGCACTCAAAAAACAACAGGAGATAATAATCCAGATTTTGAAAAAGTAAAATTAAATAATACTATAAGATGAGATGGGTGAAGAAATTAAAAAAAAAAACACCAAAAAAAAAAGAAACAACTACACCCAAACTATCTAAGAGTCAATATCTAGGACTTAAACTATAATGGTAAATTCAGATTATTAAAAAAACAACAAACTGACATCATGTGATGGAGAGATATTAAACACTGTGTCTCCTATCATATTGAAGATGCACTGGATATTTGGTGGTACAATATAATTATATAACACACATTGATGCGTATAGAAACACACTTCCCACTAAATACAGGTTTACCATGTACTAGATAAATTGTGCATGCGTATCGTAAATGATTCAGCTGAATGTTTATATCAAGGCCATTATGAAGTTTATAAAATTTGTTGTATACATAAGTCTCTTCATGAATGTGTGGTGTATGGACATATTGAAATGTTAGCAAAATAACTTGGCTTCCTCTCTAAACTGAATTGTGAAAGTATAAGAATGAAGAGCTTCAAAATGCAAAATATGATCGATAAGCAATACAGCTAAGCCACCATCTCCTCATCAAGTTGATAGCTAAAGCTGGACTTGTGATGATAAAATAGGAACGGGTAACAAAAAGAGGAACGGGTAACAAAAAGGCAGGGTTGGATGGTAGTGGTAATCCACTGTAAATAACATTTAATCAGATCTAACAGAAATTGAATATTTTTATGTCATAAACGTGACAGACATGAGTCGTTGGGAAAAAACTATCCAGAAATAAATAGTTTAATTGAAGACTACTTTTGTGTACTGGACATACACATCCCATTCAAGCCACCCGCCTCCCCATCAAGTTGATAGCTAATGTTGGACTTGTGATAATAAAATAGGAACGGGTAACAAAAAGGCTGGGTTGGATGGTAGTGCAGACCCTCAAACTCTTAAAATCGTACATTATCATCACGTAATCGTTCAATAAATTCTCTTTATAGAAAAAAAACGTGCAGTATATATGATGTATACACCTCAAAATCGTACATTTACGCCAAAATCGTAAGAGTAAACAGGTCTGGTAGTGGTAAATCCGCTGTAAATAACTTTTGATCAGACTTAACAGAAATTGAATATTTTAGTCAGTGATCGTGACATATTTTTAAAAAAACCTATCAGAAATAAATATTTTAATTCACAACTAGTTTTTTGTACTTGACATACACATAACATTTAATTTTTCAAGGTCTGACAAGAAAACATATAGGTTAACAAAATAGTATGAAGCTTTTGGTTTGTTTTTAGTTTTATATAAATCAAGGTATACATATAAATGGACTGATCTGTCCATAATACACCCAGTATAGTTGCAAACAAAGAGCATGAGAAGATATTTGGATATGTGTTCTGACAATGTTGTTTAACAGGAAGCATTTCATATGCCAGTGAGTTCACTTATTACTTCCTTAACTATAATACTTAAGCATAATCTTTTACATTGATTCTTGTTATATGTTGATTCATGTTTAATGTTGATTTAAATAATGTTTAATATTGATTTATATGTTTAACATTTATTGACATGTTTAAAGTTGATATACATTTTTAAGTTGATTCACAACCAAATTTGG
Source organism: Lymnaea stagnalis (assembly GCA_964033795.1). Lineage (NCBI taxonomy): Eukaryota > Metazoa > Mollusca > Gastropoda > Lymnaeidae > Lymnaea > Lymnaea stagnalis. Next base: position 57,736 of record CAXITT010001263.1, on the reverse strand, counting down.
TAAATCAAGTAATTTTGTTTAATCGTGGGAGGAAAAAGGGGGAAGGGATAAAGAGTTAAGCTTCGATTAAGTGGACTCAAAATCAGAAGTAAATGACTCTTTAGTGTAAAATGGATAATGTTGCAAGGATCAGAAGGCTATTAGCACCCAACAGTGCCACCCTAAGTGGGGGCCAAATCCCCTTGTCTCTACATTTATATATATGAATATTCACTGCATATAAATAAAAAATTAAAAAACTCAAATACAGTATTGAGATGTGAATCAATAAGTATGATCAATACAAGAGAATATTGGTAAAACAGAGCAAACAAAGCAGAAATATATGAATATATAAATTATGAAAACAAAATTTGGCTATGTGCAGTACTATTTTCAAGTGAAGATAAAATTTGTTGGTGGCGTGGCAACTTACCTTCTTCATTCTCATCTTATGTAGGAGAACAAAAATAATCAATTCGTTAAGAATAAAAAATATTTTTAAAACAAAATTTCATGATTTATTAATTTATATGTAAAGTTTAGCTTGGCATGTTGGGATAAAAGTTCTGAATTTTTTTTGTCCACACATTTTTTTGTTTTGTTATTCAGGTGAGATATTTTCTAAACAGATCATAAAAGTCCACATTGAAAAGTTCCAAAGTTAACCATGTTCGTATGTTACAGTCGTGGAGATGGACAACTCACCAAAGATCACCTCGTCCCAGTGGTCTTTCCCTAGTGACTTGCTGCGCCTGGAGGAGGATTTTCTTTTAAACAAACTTCCTCTGCCGCGGTTGGGGAAGTTTTCCTTGTTGTTGTCATCCCCTTGTTGGGCTTTCAGAATCTCAGCCCTGGACATGAAACATTGTTTTAGGTGATAAAGCAAGTGTGCGGCGGTGACGGAAACAAGACAGGCTGCAAACTATCTCACACTCAACCATGTTTTCACATCAAAGCGAAAAGTCTTAAAACAAATCTGTACTTAGAGAGAGTGAAAACAGGCCGCTGTTTCATACAAAAAAAATTAGTTACTGACTCCTTATTTCATGAAATATAATATTTAACTATATTGTGGTATAATTATTTTAAAATGTATTTTTACTTGAATAATAAAATTAAATATGTTGTTGAACATGTTACACTGGCCTGTTTAATACATTAAAAAAATATTTCTAACTCCCTCTTTATGAACAGTGTAACATGTTCTGAAACATATTTAATTACATTAACTAAGGATAAATGTATCTTTTTTTATTAATGAAGTGGTAAAATTAAGTCATTATTTCAGACAAAACTTTTATTTTGAAAAGAAAAAAAATGTTTTCTCATAAAATAATGATGATAATGGCCAATGACTCAGTCCGACTGAAATGAACAAAATTAGAGGCAAAACAAGAGTTACAACATTCTTACGTTTTACTATTGGGAATTGTTCCTTTTTTATTCTCCCCCGGGTCTTCTGATATTTTGACGGCCAGCCAAGAACCACCGATTCCTCGAAATAAGGTGTCCTTGACATGAAACAGGTCTCCTGTTTTGAATGAATGCTCTGTAGCAGCATCAGTTGCATTATGGACGAAATGAACTCTGAAATATTTATATTTATTTTGCAGTGCTGCATTGACAAAAGTAAAATGCAATTTTGAAAACGAAAAACAAAAGTGAGAAGTGGGGTCAAATATTAAATCAAAAAAATGTTCTATTAATGTGAAAATATGGAGTTTCATTAAGAAAAATCATTTGAAAATAACATGCTTTTGATTCTGGGAACATAATTGTTGAATAAATCTTATAGCACTAATGTGAAAAAAAAGAACAGATTTTTTTCCCCTTTCAAATTATCCAAATTTAACAACCAAAAAAATTGGTGAGGTTATTTTAGGTCAAATACTTTTTTTTTAAAAATCAAAATTTGGAGACCTTAAATTCTAGAGTCTTGCACTCTTTAAAAATCTGGAACTACCACCCCCACTCTCTCTCTCTCTCTCTGAAAACTGTCCCTTTTATTCAACCCCCTTATGTCATATCCATTTATTATTTCCTATTCTCTGTCTACATTTCCATTAGAGAAGAGATTACATTGTTACATAAATGACCAACCTGATGTGGAATGAGTCACCAGCTTCATGGCTTGCCATGATGCGATCATATTCTGCACAGACAAACAAAATGAAATTATTATTTTTTGTTAATATCTTAATGCTGATTTAAATGATGTGTCATGTCATCATGATTCAGTTTTTGCTTCCGCATGAAAATATAAAGTTTTTAAAAGTATTTTTTCCAAAATTTTACTGAGCAAAAACAAAACAAAAAAATTAATCAAGCTTTGGATGTGCAACCTCACAAAAATGAGAGTGACTATATCGCCAAGTGTCGATATCAATCAACAACATTCCAGTAACGTCAACAGTATTAATTAATATCTTTTTTCCCAAGAGTAACTTAACGGTCCTCAAATTGATTCCTATGTGCTCACCTTCTTTCTTGTATTGCACAACCATGGTTACCTCCCCTACAAGGCTCGTTAGGTAGGAGACAGCTTCTTCTCTAGTCAGGCCGGTGATCTCTTTATCATTGGCCTAGTTAAAAAATAAACAAAATAAACCATGAGATCTGATGGCATTTGAAAAAAAAATAATAATAATCTAATAAATCACTTATCCACTTTAAAATAAAATGAGCAACTCAAATTTTATACATTAGATATTCTATTTAAAAATTAATTTAACTTCTTGTTTCCTTGAGTCAGTCACAGTCATTACATTAACCAGTAAGATGGTGAATGTAGAAATTTGAGGAGATTCAGAACAACAATTTATTTATTTTAAAAAGTGATAAATTTCATGCTGCATTTTCAGCTAGATGTAAAGAAAATTCAAATCAGCCTGGACACTGGTGTTTGAAAGGACTTCAGTGGGAGCCTTGTCTTCCTACAAGAAAAAAAAAAGGGAGTACCCGGGTCAGGCATACTACTTGGCACAATCTCGCACGATGCGTTCACGTTCCCCATGTACAAACACAACAAGAACATACTCAGGGGCAAGTGAGTGAGACGAGTGCACAGGTCAAACTTACCAGAATAATCTGATCTCCCTCCACCAGCCCCTCCCTCTCCCCTGCACTCCCAGGCTGGACGCTGGCTATGAATATACCAGTGGCATTGCCTCCTGCCAATCTCAGGCCCAGTCCTGTCTGCTTGTCCTTCAGAAATGAAACTCTCCTGGGATCAAGGCTGGGGGGAAACACCAAAAAAAAAATAATTAAGAACCGTTTCAAAATAAGGACAAGACTACTGTCACAATAAAATTTTTGACATCATATTAATTATTAGTCTCAGCTTACAAGACAAAATTAAGTTAAGAAATAATATAAAAAATTTTTTTAAACATTTCTAATTTTAAAACAGCACATATTCAGCATGGATAGTGGCGTAGCAAGGCCCCCAGCTAGTGCCCCAAGGGGCGGGGCGAGAATTTTACCCTCCATATATAGAAAAAAATGCCACCTGTCCTTCCTTGGCCACTGTGCATGGATTACCCTGTTTCAGCAGGAGTAAGGGGCGGGCAACAACAACAACGCATTGAGACAATTAGTGTCAAAAGACAACACAAAACACAAACACCCTCATCAGAGTATCAAAGAGAGATAATTGCTGTGGTACCATTGGTTGTCATGCAGCTTTTGTTTGCTGTTTGTGGGAGTCATACTAATCTTACACTCTTTCTATCTTTAAATGCAAAGAATGGTTCCACTGAAATCAACTACAGAGTCACAGTGAACAGTGACAAAAAGACACAAACTGAAACTATTCTTTATCTTATTTTTTATTTGAAAACCTTCATTAACATTGAACTGTTATAATTAAATGTAAATCCTAGGAATGCAAAAGCCAATGTGTGAGCGTGTGTACATTTTGATGAAAAGGATTATGGTAAAAGGGGCATTTCAAATTCATTTCATTTATGTACACACAAAAAATAATAATATAAAAAAAAGTATTTTAGAAATGGGAGAAAGGACGACAAATAGAAATGTGTTCCAAATAAAAGTGATGGCATCCTGCATGAGATCTACTTTACAAAGCAAATGGTACATCAGAGAAAGGATGGGAGCAACATTCCTCAATATTTACGGTAAGCACGTAAGCCCTGCTAAACACCAAGTGGAACTACTTCAAGTCAGTCATGCTGGATATTGATCTGGAGAATCTACTTTCAAGCACTGCTTCCTTTCAGTGCTACCAACTGGCGGAAATGTTTCAACATTGCAAGTGGGACTGCTGCCCAATTTATCAAATTAGTTTTTTTTTCCATTAATCTTCCTATAAAATATTTTTTTTTTACTTGATGTGGACCAACCAATAGGATTGTTGCCAGTTGGTGAACAATGGTCTGGGAAGCATTGCTTTGGATAACAAAGGCATGGGCATAAAATGACTTCTTTCGATGACACAGGCCAGACATCATAAACATATTAGCTGATTCAATACGTTAGAAGCAACATGCACTAAAGGTATTAGGAACCTAACAGTGGTTCAGAATAAATAAAGGAGCTCAATTGATTTTTTTTTTTTTACAAATAAGTCTTATTTATTTCAATTATTTCATATTTTCAAAGTTTTATGAATATTGACGTTTTTCATTATGAGAAATCATGGATCTTTTATATTTAGTTTTAATTCAATGTTTTCATATCAGGATCTTAAACTTAGATTATTTGCATTGTTAGTGAAGACACATAAAAAGCACATGCATTACATGAAGAACAATGGCAGGGAAATTAATACACCTCAGATGACCTTATGATACAGTAAAATGATTTGTAAATTTCTTTCTTTAATAGTTCATGTCATTTTGATAAACATTCATTGAAATGTTCAAATTCACAAGCTAATAACCAGAGTTTCTCCCGCCATCATCCCTCATGCAAATGATGTAAGACAGATGAACAATAAGTAATGATAAAATGAGTTACCGAATGTCACTGCGCATATCAACATAGCGCCTGAAAAAATGAGGATGATGATGGTAGTGATGAGATGGTTAGGATGGGGGAAATTGTGAGCCTTCAATCCATGTTACATGGTGGATTAAATGTGAATGAAATGGATAAAATGTTTGAAATGGTTGGCTTGATTTTATCCAATGTCTGAACTGGACACTCACTGTGTCAAATTATTTTTTGTTCAAAGACGAAAGTGTATCAAATTATTTGTTGAATGGATACAATATGTTAAATACTTGTTTGAATAGACCAGCCAACACCAAGTTACTAGCAGCCAAAAAAAAAGGGAGGGCACTGTTTTAATTTAAAATGGATTTAGTGCCCCTAATGAGTTTTGTATCACCTCTGGTATTTTGCACAACAGATCAAATGTCTGGTTAGAGCTGGATGAGCTTAGAGCGAGGTCATGGTGGATACATTGAGATTAGCAAGATTGTAAGCTAGAGAACATTTGTGTTTAGTTAATAAGCCAGAAAGTTAAATTTTAATTCTAGTCATCAGGGGGCAGTTTAATAATAGACATGTCCTGTTCTCATCTAGCTCTCTCTAGCACTAAACATGAATGACAACAACCTAGTGATGTGGTGCTGGTAACATGGAGGTGCCACATTTAACAGTGAATCTAGTTCCAAATGGGAAGCTGCTATTTTACAGTACACAACATAACCATTAATGGTGTGGGTGCTTAGACATTCAATGAATTGGGGGGGGGGGGGGGGGGTGTTAGAGAGACTTCAAACTGAGTGGATAGGACTTGGAAACATTAAACGGGTAACACTGAGAACTAAATTATAATCTTTATGACGAAAATATTGATGTTAGCAATAAATAATCAAAATGTAGTTGAAAGTTCCAACTCAATAATCATAAAGCAAAATAAAATGATCACACAAAAATTTGAAGGAAAATTCCAGGGAAGCAAATGTTGCAAAATTTCACTGAAATGTAACATGAGCAAATTTCTCAGAGACTACAATTAATCAATGGCTATTTAAAATGTAAAATGGTGAAATGAATTAGAACAGCCTATAAACACTTTTATTTTAAGCTACCTTAACTTAGTTAACTATCTCTCTGTCTAACAATTTACACTGAAGACCTTTTTTTTTTTTCCACTCAGTGAATTACCCTTACATAATTCAAAAAAATGTTTAATCTTTGTAGATAAATATTAATAATAATTATGAGAGGACAAACTGGACCAAATCTTTTAGACTTTTCAACTTACTCGTGTATGGACACGTTGGGAGGGAACACATCGTCAACGTAATCTCCAACACGTTCTTGGTTGGGGAAGTCTTGCCTGTTGCGCCAAACTTCCTCTTGGTCACTGTAATAACCGTCTGGGACATCCCGTCGGCCTGATCGAAAAATGTCAGCCTCCTTCTGATGTTGATCAGATATGTCTATAGAAATGATTGAATTCGTTAAACCAGCTGTTACGAGCTACAATAAAAAACAATTTTTTTTTAAATTTGTTAAAATATACCCAAAACTGAAGTTCTCACTTGTAGCTCTCAGTTGAATTGGCAATTTTAAAAAAAAAAAATTCTCATTGCAAGTTCTTTCTTTTTGCTATCAGTTACAGTTAAGTTTTTCAAATATACTCTTTATATATTTCTGTAGTTCTTACTTACTATTTTCCATGGACCTTGTGAGTGGGAGTCTGGCGGGTGGATCATTGTCCAGAACATAGTGACCATCAAATCTAGTGTTTTCTGAGTTGGGGTAGGCCCCAGCGGGCACAGCATGTCGTATGGAGGAGGTCGGGTCTTTGACGTAGATGTCTTCCTCTGAGCGGACACTGGGTCGGTAGACATTGACATCGTCTTTGTCGTGAACTCGAGGGGGGAAAACTTCTGTGTCCCCATCCGCAGGAATTACAAAGATTAATTTGAACAGTAAGGATTATTAAAATTAATTAATGTATTAAATGAAATTCACAATAATTTTAAAAACATTATTTAAAGAAAATATGAAATTCAAAACAACATGTGATCGTCAAGTTGAAGTCACAATAACCTTACATTGGCGGAAACGTGTTACAACTAAATCTTAATGTTTCCTTTGAGAAGCAAGTCCAAATCCATGACATGAATCAAAATGTTTGTTTTCTTCGTTCATGGGACACTTTTTAAAAAGAGATTAATCATTTATATTTTTGTGGCCAACCTGTGTCACTCCCGGCTGCTCCAGTTGTGGGCACAACTACAGGAATGATGGAACCCCTGTCATCTGATCTCCTGTCCTTACTGACAATCAGCTGCAGCTTGTCCTTGCTCTTGTCCACAAGCTTCCTGGCATCGGCCAGGGAAATATTTTCCACTGGTGTATTGTTGATCTGGCGAAAGGTTAATCAAACATCAATTGAAAACTTACACTCAAATTTTATTTAAATCTCACTTTACGTGTAGACACAACAGCAGTTACTATTGGGGTGTGTGCATATTTTAATCTCAGTTAAACCCTGGCTGAATTGCTACTAATGGGTGTGCACAAACTTTGAATCTCCATTAACGCCAGGCTGTGTTATCCTCTGAAAGTAAGAGTTGACATCAAGAAATCTGTTCTTCCATACATCCGGCACAATAACATCGAGTTTTGAAAACATTGAGTGTGTGCCGGCCTGTAAAGATGAACAAATTCTAGATACAAAAATAAATCTCCTTCGTTTTATCACCATCACGCTGAAGGCAGTTCTAGAGTTTTATACACGCAAACACAACGCTAACACGAACACTGCCAAGGATCACATCCTTGTTTTCTAAGCTGATAGATTCACAGTAGTCTTGCTTCCTAATTTATATCTTATTGCTTGAATATCCAAGAGAAATCCTGCAATCATACATTTTTAAAGGCAAATTTGGAAATATTTGATTCAAATTATTAGCCCCCTGACTGTGAAATACTTTTGTTTAAAAATGCACAAATCATGGACATTCCGTATCCATATATATTAGACATAATATTTTATGAGATATGTGGCATAGTAACAGCTTGAGTTGATTCAATGCAGGGACGATTAAGGGCTTTGCACGACTTATTAATTATAATTCTTTTTTTTCTTTTTTTTTTAATTTAGGTTATATCTAAACCTACTTTCAAACTGGCTTTAACTTAAGTAGGTCGTGTGTTTACCTTGAGGACTGTGTCTCCTTCTCTCAAGGTGTGCTCATGAGCAGCCAATGAGTGGGGTATGATTTCCTTTATGTAAAGCTTGCACCCGAGGACGATTCCAAAGTCTAAACAAGCAATCCATACAAATATTAGTTTTTAAACTGAGAAACTTACAGATTTGGAAAGGTTGTTGCAGAAATTATATATTATAACTTAACTTAATGACATTGAACCCAATTAGTAAGAGAATTACAGATCAACTAAAGTAAGTCATAATGATTGTAGAGACAAAAAAAAAAAAAGGTCAATAGCAATGATTACTTTGAGACATACATCAAATAATAATTTTGGAATAAAAATAATTACTAAAATTAAAATGTCCAATGCTTCTTTAAACTTTAAATTCGCCCCCTCCCCCCTTTTCCCAAGTAAAACATCCATAATGGATATTACCAATAGATAGATGCATTTTAATATATATCTAATTACCATCTTTTTTGGTCTTTTTGCTGAGTGTGATCTTGAAAGGTGGAGTGAGCCTCTCTGTCTGTGATACAGGCAAAAGGATCCTACGTCTGACAACCTGAGAACCAATACAGCCATTGTTTTATCTTTCAGCAAAAAATATTAAACACCAGTTATCAAAGTTAACCCGGTAAAATTTCCTATAAAATTACAATGTTTGGAGACAGGACGATGGAAAGGGTACTAAAGAGAAAATTAATTATGACTATATTATGCCCGTCACACCATACATCATTTGATGCCTGCCAAGCATTTCAGACTGTATTCGATTAATGATCCAAACAATACACACACACACAATTAATTTTTAAAATATAAATTAATTAATTTTTTAAAATAGTTCCAGTATTTCATTCTCAAGAGTTATTCTAAAAAAAGTATGGTTATCCTTGAATTTCAATGTAATTAAAAATATATACAAAATTAAAAAATGCCATGCATTGTTAGAACAATGTTCTTCATACGCCATATCTAGTGTCAGCACACCACACAATATATTCTGTGAGAATCATAAAGCAGGTCAGCAAATGAGCCGACTTACCAGGTTGACAGTGTTTCCACAGTCCCGTAAAACATTGATGGCCACAGCGTGGTCAACATTCTCCAGTGAGATGCCGTTCACTGTCATAATACGATCATTGATTCTAGGGAAGACAAATACAAAATGTAGCAGGATAATTACATTTGTAATATAGAATTTAAACAGCAGTTCTCAACCTGTGGGTTGCGATCCCTTTGAGGGTCGCACGACCCATTCCCAGGGGTCGCTTAAGACAATCTGAAAACACATATGCTCTACAGTTATGAAGTAGCAATGAAAATAATTTTGTGGCTGGGGTCGCCACAAAATGAAGAGTTCTATTAAAGGGTCACAGCATTAGGAAAGTTGAGAACCACTGTTTAAAATATCATTTAAAAGAACCCAGGGACCATTATTACGACACAGCTGCTTTCAATGGATTTAGGCGTCCCACCAATGATAAAAACTAAAAAATATTAAGATATTGAAAGCAGTTTTAAAAAAAAGAAAGATATTTGTTGTTTTTTCCCTCTACCTATCTGAGCATAAAAAGCGGCAACCCACCCATCTCAGAGGACAACCCACCCATCTCAGAGGGCCACCAATGCCTTCCAGAGGGCAATCCACCCGTCTTAGAGGGCAACCAATGCCTCACAGATGGCAATCCAATCCTCTCAGAGGGCAACTCACCCATCTCAGAGGGCTACTTAAACCTCTTAGAGGGCAATCCTTTTCAACCCCCACCCTCCAGATTCCCCTGGTAGGCAGGACGGCGAGTTAGGGGTTGACAACGTAACATGAATTAACACAACTTCATATCACCCTAAGATGCATTCACACACCTTTGCATCATCTTAAGATGAATTCACACACCTTCATACCACACTAAGATGAATTCGCACACCTTCATATCCCTATAAGATGAATTCACACACCTTCATATCACCCTAAGATGAAATCACACACCTTAATATCCCTATAAGATGAATTCATACACCTGCATATCACCCTACGATGAATTCACACACCTTCATATCACCCTAAGATGAATTCACACACCTTCATATCACCCTTAGATGAAATCACACACCTTCATATCCCTATAAGATGAATTCACACACCTGCATATCACCGTAAGATGAATTCACACACCTTCATTAGTTATATCACCCTAAGATGAATTCACACACCTTCATATCACCCTAAGCTGAATACACACACCTTCATTAGTCATATCACCTTAAGATGAAATCACACACCTTCATATTCCTATAAGATGAATTCACACACCTGCATATCACCGTTTAAGATGAATTCACACACCTTCATATCAATCTAAGATGAATTCACACACCTTCATATCACCCTAAGATGAATTCACACACCTTCATATCACCCTAAGATGAATTCTCACACCTTCATATCACCCTAAGATGAATTCACACACCTTCATATTACCCTAAGATGAAATCACACACCTTCAAAACCCTATAAGATGAATTCACACACCTGCATATCACCGTAAGAAGAAATCACACACCTTCATGTCACCCTAAGCTGAATACACACACCTTCATTATTCATATCACCATAAGATGAAATCACACACCTTCATATCACCCTAAGATGAATTCACACACCTTAATATCACCCTAAGATGAATTCACACACCTTCATATCACCCTAAGATGAAATCACACATCTTCATATCACCCTAAGATGAATTCACACACCTTCATATCACCCTAAGATGAATTCACACACCTTCATACCACCCTTAGATGAAATCACACACCTTCATATCCCTATAAGATGAATTCACACACCTGCATATCACCGTAAGATGAATTCACACACCTTCATTAGTTATATCACCCTAAGATGAATTCACACACCTTCACATCACCATAAGATGAATTCACACACCTTCATATTACACTAAGATGAAATCACACACCTTCATATCCCTATAAGATGAATTCACACACCTGCATATCACCGTAAGATGAAATCACACACCTTCATATCACCCTAAGCTGAATACACACACCTTCATTAGTCATATCACCCTAGGCTGAATACACACACCTTCATTAGTCATATCACCCTAAGATGAATTCACACACCTTCATATCACCCTAAGCTGAATACACACACCTTCATTAGTCATATCACCCTAAGATGAATTCACACACCTTCCTATCACCCTGAGATGTATTCACACACCTTAAAGCATCTACCAGAGATCAAAACAACATAAAACTGATATTGTGAAAGAAATCGATAGAGGCATCGAGTTCTGGGTCATCTTAAAAATTAGCTGGCCGTTTTTTTTTTTATGTTCTGAACTGATGACCACTAACATTACTGAGACTTACTGTAATCTTCCCTCGGCAGGGCCAGCTTTAAGGACATCCGAGATGGCCACGGAAGGATCCCCATTGGCAAAATGTGGGGTGTCACGGCCACCACTCACTGCAATGCCGAAGCCAAACGTAGGAGCCTGGTGGAGGAGAAAAAACAAAAGAATTGCAACACTTAGTGTTAGACTAGAAAAAAATAACAATTTTTCAGTGTTCTCAAAACTGGGAAAAAAAAGAAGAAAAAAAGATGTATGCTTGTTGTTTGCCGGATGGAGAAATAGGTGCAGTTGTAAAAAAATAAATAAATAAATGCTTTGTTAAAATAACAAATGACAACAAATCAAAGGTTAAAAAAAAATATATATATAATAATTTCGTTAGAATCGCATATTGTCAATACCATTATCTGGTCAAGTGTCAAAAAAAAAAGAAAAAAAGTCAAATACAGCCAACTTAAACACAAAGAATATAGGTTACCTTGTGAAGTGTCACTTGGTGTGTTTCCCAGACAACATTCGGACCATTCTGAAAGGACATTTAATTCCTATTATTTCTAATCATGATAAATGTTTGAGTCTCGGGGGGGGGAGGAATTAGCAACCAACAACTTTTAAGTGCTTGCAATATATTGCTAACAAAAGTAACTGGTTACAAAGATCTACTACAATCAACACAGATCCCTCAGTTTAAATATAAACTATACCAACACACAAGTTTGTACCGGTTCAATATTTTGAATATAAACTACACCAACACTGTTGTACTGATGAAGGCATTTACCCAAACGTATACTTGTGTATTAATGTAAAATTGTTATTAAAGCTTAACTTATATTGTTATATTGACACAAATTGTTTGTGTCTAATTAATCTAACACACACTACACAAGTTGGCTCCTACCTCCTGTTTGAGTAGATTTAACGGGACCTTCATAACTCAAACTTCACAACCTTTTTTTTCTTCCCACATCCAAAGTCATGCAGGGCGAAACAGAATGATTTAGCAAACCTTTCTTTACACAGTGTCCGTTATATTCATAATTGGAATTGGTTGGACATATTTTATATAAATTAATTTCCTCACATTGTCACATGGTGTTGGGTTTTTTGTTGTTGTTGTTGTTTCTTTTTGTCATAAGATTCTTTAAGTCTACGAATTTATCAATAAATCTTTTAAGGAGCCAATTTTTCTTTTATGAAAAAAATCAAACTAGACTTTCAGCAACAACAAAAAATTACTATAAAATATATGATAGATAATAATAATGATAAATAAAAACGTGAATTTGTTTCAAAACCACATAAAATGCTACACTATTTTAAATATAAACTACACATTTTCCATCACCCCCATGTCATGCACACAAAGCCACATCTCAAAATAAAGAGATTCTTTTTAAGTCAACGGGGTTTCCCACTACTGTGTGTGTGTCCTCATGGCTATTTTTAGACCGCGGCAAAATGTCGCGTTAAAATTGGGGTTAAACTCTTGATAATTTTTTTTTTTTTTTTTGGTTAAACCTTGGGGTTAACGATAGACAAAGTGGGCATCATCATAGCCGTTATATTTTTTTTTTTTTTTTTTTTTTTGGCGATGTTCAGCATAACCCGATATGGTGTTTGGGCGTTGCATGACCAGCTGGGCAATGTGAAAGGTTGGAAGCAGAAGCCATGCAGTGTTTGCTTGCATTCGTGTTCTCTAACGTGAGATGGCGGCTGTGGAAATGAGCCTTGTAAACTTGGTGTTCATTCAAACAGACAGGTGAAGGGTGAAACAATACGCGGTACATTTCCTGGGCAGCCTTCTAGAATCTATTGGTAGCCTTCTAGCTAGAATCTATTGATATGTTTTTAGAATCTATGTATGGGTAGCCTCCTAGAATCTATTGCTAGCCTTCTAGAATCTAGGGGTAGCCTTCTAGAATCTAGGGGTAGCCTTCTAGAATCTAGGGGTAGCCTTCTAGAATCTATTGGTAGCCTTCTAGAATCTATTGGCTTTATTGGCATCCTCTTAGAATCTATTGATATCCTTCTAGAATCTAGTGGTAGCCTTGCAATCCTTCCTTTATTTACTGTGAATGGTGTGCTTCTATAAGGCTTAATATTTTACATGATGAGATGGCTTAAGGTCGGGTTGAACACTGAGGATCACGTGTCAGCAGCATAACCGTTTTGAAATCTGTTGTACCGTGATTGGGAGAAGGTTGGGGGGTCAATCTTGAAGGTCAATCTTGAATTGCTGCAGTATTTTTTTCTTTGGGTTGGTGGGGAGAAACGGGTAGAGAGAGGGGGAGAGGTAGGGATAGAGCGAGAGGTAGGTAGAGGGGGGACGACGGGTAAAGAGATGGATATACGGGTAGAGAGTGTGAAAGACGGGTAGATAGAGAGTGAGAGAGGGAGGGTCGGCGAGAGAGGGAGGGACGGGTAGAGAGGAAAAAAAACAACAATGAGCGCTCTTCTCCGGCTCGCAGAGAAGTAAAAATGGCAAGTGGCGCCTTTTCACGCCACTCCACAATGCCGGTAGAATGTCCATTGGCATCCCGTGCGTCCACCACCGGCCAGACATCCGCGGAGATGGATTCTAGTGGCTGCATGGGCAGACCCCAACGGATGACACGTGCACGGTGTCATGTTGTCTGAGACGGTGCGACTGGTGCGTATACAGCATTGGCCGCCCGGGCAGCTCGTCGGCACAGGGTTTTCTTGACTATGATAACTATTATAGTAGTAGATTATCGGGTTCCAGAAGTTCTATAGGAAACTATCCCACCCTTCGTGTGCTATATTTCTACAACAAAATAACATAAAAAAATTATTATAACACGAGGGACACCCCCCACAAACACCCTTCCTCAATGTTCCCTGTATTCCTCTTACGAAGACTTCCTGAACGAAGGAATCGCCACAAAGTCGTATCCAAAAAACAACACCAAATAAATACATAAAAACACAACGCATGCTATACTTTGGAGAAATTAATTTGGTCTGACCATGTGTTCTTTGGCTTCTAAATGGTTTTTTGTTTGTTTTTGTTTTTTTTCTATCCTGACACCGAAAACAAGTTTGGTTTAAACGTAATGTAATCCACGGATGCAACGTTGAATCGGGTGTAAACATGCCAGAGGCGGGTGGCGCATTGGAATTCGACCATTATACTCAAAGTTGAAAACACCGCCACCGGAACCAGCTGTATTGTATCTGATAAAGGGGTTCCTGGATGCGACTAGACCCCCTTCCCCCCAACCCCCACGCACGTTAAGTTGTGTTTCCTCCATCCCCCCCCCACACACACCCTTCGGGTCCCGACAGTAAATAGTTGACATTCCTTAACTGGCTACCTGGTACACGAGGGACAATAAAGTTACAGTAAAGCCTCTCAAAGTCCCGCCCCGGCCTGTGTTCGGTCGCCGTGTCGAGCTGGTTGGAGGGGTGGGGGTTGTTCATAGCTTGTAGTCTCACGACGGACAGAGAGAGAGAGAGAGGAGAGAGAGAGAGCGTGATCTCAGCGTACCATGCTGGTTGTACATGTTTATGGCATTTTGAGAGCTGCTTCATTTTTTTTTTGGTCAATGTACATTCGAATGTGCCCCATTGCCCTCAGGTCCAGTGTACATCATTGTGCAGCATTGTGCTGTTGTTTCTAGAAACTTAACTTGATGCACTCAGTAGCACTGTACAGCATTGTTCTGTAGTGTCTAGAAACTTAACTAGATGCACTCTGTAGCACTGTACAACACTGTGTTGTTTCTAGAAACTTAGCTTGATGCACTCTGTAGCACTGTACAACACTGTGTTGTTTCTAGAAACTTAACTTGATGCACTCTGTAGCACTGTACAACACTGTGTTGTTTCTAGAAACTTAACTTGATGCACTCTGTAGCACGGTACAACACTGTATTGTTTCTAGAAACTTAACTAGATGCACTCTGTAGCACTGTGCAACACTGTGTTGTTTCTAGAAACTTAACTTGATGCACTCTGTAGCACTGTACAACACTTTGTTGTTTCTAGAAACTTAGCTTGATGCACTCTGTAGCACGGTACAACACTGTGTTGTTTCTAGAAACTTAACTTGATGCACTCTGTAGCACTGTACAACACTGTGTTGTTTCTAGAAACTTAACTTGATGCACTCTGTAGCACTGTACAACACTGTGCTGTTTCTAGAAACTTAACTTGATGCACTCTGTAGCACTGTACAACACTGTGTTGTTTATAGAAACTTAACTTGATAGACTCTGTAGCACTGTACAACACTGTGTTGTTTCTAGAAACTTAACTTGATGCACTGTACAACACTTAAAGCACTCTGTAGCATTGTACAGCATTGAGCTGTTATATTTAGAAATTGAACTAACTAATTCCATGGGGCTGGTAAATGATTGATACAGTGCGCGTCAGTGGACACGTCAATGTCTGTCGGTGGTCTGTGGACAAGACATATTATGTCAGTGGTCAGTGGTCTGTAAACATGTGTCATGTCTGTCAGTGGTCTGTGTACGTGTCAAATGAGTCATATATATATATATATATATATATATATATATATATATATATATAGGACACACAATGTTTTTAATGTCTTTTATGCAAGTCTATAGATATATATCACACACAGATTGTAAACATGTGTCATGTCTGTCAGTGGTCTGTGTACGTGTCAAATGAGTCATATATATATATATATATATATATATATATATATATATATATATATAGGACACAACATGTTTTTAAGGTCTTTTATGCAAGTCTTTAGACATATGGCACACACAGAGCCATATGTGTTACATACGACGAACAAATGTGTCATATGTCTGTCACATCCGACACCAGAACTGGCCGCGTCTGTTGTATACATATATATGACACACCTGCATCTATTTGATTATGAAACACCTATGTCTCGTGTCTGCTGTATGCGACACACCTAGGTGTCGTGGTCCCGTTGTGCGACACACCTACCGTGATCACGACCAGACACGGGCGGGCTCGATGTGTCCCTGACATCGATCGGGATCGATTGGACGCCGCCACCCTCCGCCCTAGCTCGCCACTGTCCACCGTGAGGTCAGCAGGCAGTGAGACGGTGGACGACTGCCAGGACTGGGACCTGCTGGTCCGCTGTCTCCTCTTCTTTAATCCAGGCATGATGATACCGCCGTCCGGCGGGTTAACAGCTACTTAATCACACAGAATTGAGGGGGAACACACACACACAATCTAGTTTATCCCGCCAGTTGAGCCTGGTCACCGTTCTCCGGTGATGTGATTTCACGAAGTCAGTTCCGACACATTATTCCACACCGGCTACACGACTCCAATTGTAAAAAAAAAAGTCAAAGCTCCAGCCGTAACAGTGCTAAACTCAGCACAGCACCAGTTCACGTCAGTGTTGTTCACACCCCAGTGTCCAGTCTATCACGGGGACGTTGCCTCAGACGTGAAAACCCATTTTCTTCCCTGAACAAAGTGGCGTCGGTGTCGCTGCCAACTGTGCACACCAGAGAGCAAACGTCCAGTTATTCTCAGACAAACTCAAGTTACGAGTGAGGGAAGAGTGAGAGAGAGAGAAAACGCCAATGGATGAACGGCAAGTCGACAGGCCGACCTCGCTACACTGGATGCTACTGCATTAATGTTTCTGCAATGGATGCATTTGATGGATGAAATTCCTCTATCAAAATAATACCATTCAAACCACTGGTCAGACAGTGTAATGACAGTTCCACTAATTCCTCTATAAAAATAATACCATTCAAACCACTGGTCAGACAGTGTAATGACAGTTCCACTAATTCCTCTATGACACAAACCAGGCCTGCACAACACAAAATGTAAGGTGGGCCGTAATACTTTATGAAAAACTTGTGCGGGCCGTAATACTTTATGAAAAACTTGTGCGGGCCGAAAGATAATAGGACAGGGGCTGAAGCTATTAATAAAATAATAAAGGGTATTTCGTTACTTCGCGGGCCGCCAAGCAGGTGCTGGCGGGCCGCATGCTGTGCAGGCTTGACATAAACAATAAACTCTAAACAGGTCACGAGCTTAAACAAAACTCTTGACGGTGGAAAACAATTGACTAATATGATTCAGTGAATATAAGAAAAATATCCAGATGGTTAATATGAACCAAAGTGACCCGAGATGGTCAATATGAACCCAAGTGACCCCAGATGGTCAAAATGAACCCAAGTGACCCCAGATGGTCAATATGAACCCAAGTGACCCAATATGGTCAATATTTCCCAAGTGACCCCAGATGGTCAATATGAACCTCTGTGACCCCAGATGGTCAATATGAACCCAAGTGACCCCAGATGGTCAAAATGAACATAAGTGACCCCAGATGGTCAAAATGAACCTAAGTGACCCCAAATGGTCAAAATGAACCTAAGTGACCCCAGATGGTCAAAATGAACCTAAGTGACCCCAGATGTTCAAAATGAACCTAAGTGACCACAGATGGTCAAAATGAACCTAAGTGACCACAGATGGTCAATGTGAACCCAAGTGACCCCAGATGGTCAAGATGAACCTAAGTGACCCCAGATGGTCAAAATGAACCTAAGTGACCCCAGATGGTCAAAATGAACCTAAGTGACCCCAGATGGTCAAAATGAACCTAAGCGACAGCAAAAATGTTGATTTTAAAAAATAGTTTGTGTTTGTTGTTGTTGTTGCTGCTAGGGCACGTAGTCCGACATTACATTATGTCTAAACTAGAAATGGATGATCAACACGGAAACAACATGCGGCTGTTTGATTTGTCTCTATTTAAATGAATCTCCAGAACGTGGGTCTCGACAACTCTACAAGATGTTTAACTTATTTTAACGTTGACAGAAACAAAACAAAAACAAGAGATGGTTTTGGGGGGGGAGGGGGGGGGTGTCATCCACTGAGACCGAACCCCGACTCACAACAGGCGACAAGGAGATAATCACAAACACGGACAATAAAAACAACTCCACAGTTCCCAGACACACACGACAGCCGTTGGTTGTGTCCCAGCAGAAGGAAACAGAAAACCCCATGTGCACTTGGTGAAATGGAACCAGCTGACCGCCCGGCCACGGGGGAGATTGGTAACGTGAGCCGTCACGCCCCCTAAGTCTTATCTTACAGCACCGAGACAAGAGAAGACAATGTCTGACCCGGTGCTGAATGGCGCTCGCCTGCAACCTCGCGCATCTACGTTAGCCTGATTAGAGCACTCGGACAATAAGACAATATGTTCTATGGTCTTATTGTCCGATAAGATTCTTATACTGATCCAAGTGAATGGAACTGTTTTTTGTTTGATGACCTTGTACAGATTTATTTTCAGCACATATAAATAAATGTGTATTTAAACAAAGAAAATATTTTACAATAGGAAAACAAATTGAAACACAAGGCGACTTAAGTATTTCTCTAGCGTATAAATCAGCCATAAATGAACAGCCATAAATGAACAGCCATAAATGAACAGCCATAAATGAACAGCCATAAACGTACTCTGAGACCAACTTCGACGACCTTCTCCACCATTTGTTTTTATTTTTTTTTCTTTAAATCCGCCTGTTTCCCCAATGAACTGCTGGCCACCAATTGTGACATAGTCAGGAGGTTCACAGAGATTTAGACTTCCGTTACCTCCCAACAGTGTGTCGCAGTCAATATACTTTCTAAGCCCTGTTTCCCCAATGAACTGGCCACCAATTGTGACATAGTCAGGAGGTTCACAGAGATTTAGACTTCCGTTACCTCCCAACAGTGTGTCGCAGTCAATATACTTTCTAAGCCCTGTTTCCCCAATGAACTGGCCACCAATTGTGACATAGTCAGGAGGTTCACAGAGATTTAGACTTCCGTTACCTCCCAACAGTGTGTCGCAGTCAATATACTTTCTAAGCCCTGTTTCCCCAATGAACTGGCCACCAATTGTGTTATATATATATATTGAATTATGAACACGACTTGTCCATCAGCTGTACGGCACGGTGTGATGCATGAGTAGACACGCGACCGTTATCAATGGGCGATTGAAAAATAAAACTTCACAGACGTACACAAGCCAATATAAATAAGTAGAACATGTGGACAGACAAATAACAACAGATTTAGAAAAACAAAACAAAACATAAAAACATTATTTCTTAAGTGGTCGGCTGTCTTATAGTGTTAGTTATAGGGTCCGAAATTGAAGACAGAGCCACAAAGACCTCAAAAGGTATGTTCGGAACTTAAGACAGAAACAGAGAACCAAGGAAAACACAGACAAACATTTCAATTTCAAGGGCTGAGGGAAATATGTACGATGAATGTAAAAAAAACACATTTTCATTTATTTGGATCAATGAGAATATCTTATCTTATGTAACTCACAACTCCAAAAAGATGAGACAGATTATTTTTTTTTTTAATTCTCATGCTTTTTCCATTCATTATTACACCCCAATCCCCTTTCCACACAAGAAGGCCAGCCAATCAATACACACACCGACAAGACACAACCCCCCACACCCCCCCCCCCCCCCCCCCCACCCCCCCCCCCCCCCCCACACACACCACGCTGCCCCTAGTAATGAGAGGTCAGATTTTCAGCCCTGGCTGTTGGGATGAAATGCCGCTTGACCATGTGTGAACCTTGACCGCGGGGACATCCTCGCGGATCAGGTCAATTCTACTGATAAGCATGACGTGTGATTAGATCGTGCACATGCATAAACTACTGGTACGCATGCGTTCCCTGGAGTTATGAACAGTTTACCATTGGTCGGCTTTTAGAGACCTGAGGCTATCCAAGGAGTTGACCGACCCAAGGCTACCCAAGTGGTTGACTGACTCACGGCTACCCCAGAGGTTAACTGATCCAAGGGTACCCAAATGGTTGACTGACCCAAGGCTACCCAAGTGGTTGACCCAAGTGGTTGACTGACCCAAGTGGTTGACTGACCCAAGTGGTTGACTGGTTGACTGACCCAAGTGGTTGACTGACCCAAGTGGTATCCCCAAAAAGGGGCCCAGATTGACTCGAAGATTTTAAATATCCAAGACTGACCCAAAGCAATAATCCAAGAATCAGACTGAACCATGACTATCTATTACTACTATTTACTAAGAACATTGATGGTCTAAGGCCTGGCTTGAATTTGATTTTTTTTTGAGGGGGGGGGGGGGGGTGTAAAAAAAAAACCCTAAAAAAAAATCCCTGCGGTAGTTCTTATCTGATTTTGATTAAAACCCCCTTGCTATGAATGGGAAAATAAAGTCAAATCAATAAAAACTACCCAAAAAAAACAACAACATGTGTTAAAATCCGCCATCACCAGGAGTGGAACAACCCTTTTACAAAAAAAATAAAAAAAAAATAAAAAAAAAAAAAAATTGTGGTAACCTTTCACCCCCCAAAAAATGCAGACATGCTATTAGCAGTACGGGGATTTAGGTGGGTTGTTGTTGTTGTTGTTTTTAAAATACTCATGTTAAGAGAAGGAATACACAGGCAGCCATCATCAAACAAGGGGGAGATTAGTCACAAGGGAGCTCACTCACGTGCCGGGCTAGACACTAGTGGGTGAGTGTTAGAGTGGTCATTACAACATATCAGCTACAGCAGAGCTGGGAACAACAGGTCTTGGTTTCCATACACCTCTCCCAGAACTTCCAAGCGTCTTACTGCTATGAAATGGGGTTCAGCGGTTGTATTAGTAATAACGCAGTGCTTCTCAAACTTTTCAGTGGACCGGAGCCGCAGAAATCGATCCGCATTGCAGCGGGGCGCCGGTGACCAAGTAACTGATCACTGTACGTATCTCAGCTAAAGATTCTTGCACCTCGTGCGGACCAACAACTGATTTCTTGCGGACCAACAACTGATTTCTTGCGGACCAACAACACTTGATTTCCAGAGGCCCTGCGTTGGTCCGTGGAAACATAGATTTGAAAAGCACTGGTATAACGGCCCCTGGCCAGGGATGCAAAGGGGGATAAGCAATAAAAACGAAAAACACAAATGCCTGGTTTTAGTGTTTGAGGAGAGTGGGGGGAAAGAGAGTTGTCTTACCTGGTTGTTGAGAGGGGAAGTGGTGGAGGAGAATCTTAACTGGAGGAAAAAAAATGTGCAGTGAACAAAAAAAAAAAAAAAGAATGGGGGGAAATCAAAACCCCTAAAATAAGAAACTTTTTACAAAACTTTGGTGTTTTTTTTAAAAAAAAGATAATGGGTGCGCCCCATGATGGTTGAGTAGTGACTTAAGTTAAACAACAAACCACCCCCACCCCCCCCCCCCACACACACACAACACTAACATTGCAATAAAATAATAGTAATGATACTAATAATAAATATTTGCCATTGAAATTCAGTTAGGACAGTGGTCGGCAAAGCGCGGCCAAAGCGCGGCTCGCGCGCTGTATTCGCCTCTTTAGCGACCTGAGTGTGGCTCGGCCAGCCGGCCACAAATCGGTTTTTGACTCCATAAAACATCGTTCTCGACAGTTCTTAAAGAAATTTGGCTCTCAAAAATTATTTTTAAATCGTCCTGCTGCTGATTTTTTTTTTTTTTTTTTTTTTTTTTTTTTTTTTTTTTTTTTTTTTTTTTTTTTTTGTTTGTTTGTTCTTTTGAGTAATGAGTTTGCCGACCACTGGGTTAGGCTAGAAAATATATTTTGTGACAACAACCTATGTATAGACGTAATAATTTATTGAGTTGCGTTAATTTTTTGTCCAGGTTCTCCCATACTTTGTTTCACTCCTTTCCTATTTTTAAAAAAATAAAAATAATGTATCTATATTTTGGTGACAAGCTAGGTTAGACAATATTGTCACCGTTTGGCCATCACTACACGTTGTGCTGAGTCCACCTCTCATCTGATGGTGTGCATTTGTCTGCATATGACTTTGATGATATGGTCAGTATAAGAACTGAAGACTACGTGTTAGAAAGTTGAGCACAGCAAAAAAAAAAAAGGAGCTTAGTTCTCTAGCCACATGCAGTCAACAACTTCTATAACAATACACTTAAGGTACTAGGTACGCTAATTGTACACAGAAGGTACGCTGTACACCATATACACAATGAGCATGAACCTAAAATACTGACGAAAAGCATCATGTTTAGAAACCTAGCTCCACCAAATATGTAACTTACTCTGCAGATGGCATGTATCATACACACAACAGGAACACCAATGGCTTTGTACACAAAATACATATTTACATATACACGACATGTACATTGAATGTGTCCCGTTCAATTTATTTATTTATTTTTGAAACCCAAGTAAATCTAGCAGAGATAGTTAATTCGACATGAACAGGGCAAACTTCAAACAGAACACATAATATGGTACTGTTACTATGGTTTGTCCAAACTGCATATGTATGCTACTTTCCTCAGGCCAAACAGCACACAAGTGGTACCATGATCTGTCCAAACTGGCACACAGCTAAAATAAGCATGACACTTTGGTCAGACCAAACTGCACACATAAAAAATATGCTACTTTGGTCAGGCCAAACTGCATACAGCTGAAATGTGCTACTCTGGTCAGGCCAAACTACCCACAGCACATATATGCTACTTTGGTCAGGCCAAACTGCCCACAGCACATATATGCTACTTTGGTCAGGCCAAACTGCATACAGCTGAAATATGCTACTTTGGTCAGGCCAAACAGCTCAAATGCACTCCTTTTTCAGTCCAAACAAAACACATCACAAATACACATCTACTGATCAGTTGATTTCTGAAGGAGTGAAACAGAAGCAGTAATGACAAACAAAACAAGTAACATAGAAGCAGCAGTGATGAACAAACACACAAAGTGGGTGTCTTGGTAAGATGAACCTACCTCCTCATAGGCCTGGTCTGTCTCTACAACCACCGGTGTGTCCTTCATCTTTTTGCTGTCTGTTCTTGAAATCCTTTCTAAACTGGACATGCCACTGTCAACAAATAATAATAATTTAAAAAAATTTTCATTTAGATAACAGACTGGACAATGCGGTCAAATCTAACAAGCTGGGCATTCCAATGTGGTCAAATCTAACAAGCTGGGCATTCCAATGTGGTCAAATCTAACAAGCTGGGTGTTTTAAAGCTGTCAAACCTAACTAGCTGGACATTTCCATGTGGTCAAATCGAACAAGCAGGACATTCCAATCTGGTTAAATCAATAGGTCAACTTACACAATTTTAAGCTGGACACTGAAATTTAGCCATGATGAATCCACTATGTCAACACACAAACTTGGCCACTGGGAATGTCCACCTGGATGACATCACCTCCAATGGTGCTAGGTAGAATTATAGAAACTAGATCGGAAACACGCCCTCCAATGATAAGTCATCAATTCATCAATGAGTGCGACAGATCTCACCCTATTTTTTCAAAGGCAACCTGCCAAGCACTCCATTACATAACAGTCCATACCAATAACTAACAGCCCCATGCTGAAGAAGTCTATAATATAACACCTTATAAACATGGCAAGGCTGCATTTGTAAACATTATGTTTTGAAAATTCTACCTCTGGTGTGAATCTGTCAAGACTTATTAAGAGACAAGATTCTTAAAGCTTGCTGTCTTTATCAAGTCATAATATTCCCTTCAGGCACTTCATGTCAGAGATTTCATTTACAGCTTTATTACTGGGCACACACACGGCAGCCACTTGGAGTTTTTTTGAGTGGGCCCGTACCAGGGAAATGTGTCTAGCCACTGCAGGAAGTTGTGACAATTTATTGTCATTGGAGATGACTCTCTACCTACTGTAGGAAGTTGTGACAATTTATTGTCATTTGAGATGAGTGTCTACCTACTGTAGGAAGTTATGACAATTTATTGTCATTTGAGATAAGAGTCTACCTACTGCAGGAATTGTGACAATTTATTGTCATCCCGATGAGTGTCTTCCTACTGCAGGAAGTTATGACAATTTATTGTCAACTAATATAACTTTCTACTCACTGCAGGGAGTTGTGATAATTTATTGTCATCTGATATAACGTTCTACTCAATGCAGGGAGTTGTGACAATTTATTGTCATCTGATATAACTTTCTACTCACTGCAGGGAGTTGTGATAATTTATTGTCATCTGATATAACTTTCTACTCACTCCAGGGAGTTGTGACAATTTATTGTCATCTGATTCAACTTTCTACTCACTGCAGACAGTTGTGACAATTTACATGCAATGAAATTGTGTACAACACAGTGTCACTTACTCTTTCAACTTTCCCTGCTTTGTGGCAATAGTCTCTAAGCTGGCCAACGCCTGGTCTCTCTCGGTCCTGAGGGTCTCGAGTTTCCTCAGGGCGTCATCCCTTTCCTCCTGAGCCCTGGCATTCTCTCTCAGCACTGCATCTCTTTCTTTCAGGGCCAACTCAAACCCCAGCTGCAGAGCTTGTGTGGGCGGATTGTCTTCTGTAGCAAAATCTTGGCCTGAGAAGAAAAAAGTAGAATGAAGCATGTTCGGATTTAATGTCTTAGAGATGAGTTTTTGGGGGGTCCAATAATTTGTATAAATAATAGCATGAGAATGGTGACCATGACTACAAAAAAAGATGTATATATATATATATATATATATATATATATATA
>CAXITT010001263.1:21649-31681 GCA_964033795.1 Lymnaea stagnalis | reverse complement strand
GTATTGGTTTACTTTACACAATGAACAATGCTGTACACAGCTGTTTGGAATTATAGGGGGTATTGGTTTACTTTACACAATGAACAATGCTGTACACAGCTGTTTGGAATTATAGGGGGTATTGGTTTACTTTACATAATGAACAATGCTGTACACAGCTGTTTGGAATTATAGGGGGTATTGGTTTACTTTACTTTTGACCAATGCTGTACACAGCTGTTTGGAATTATAGGGGGTATTGGTTTACTTTACTTTTGACCAATGCTGTACACAGCTGTTTGGAATTATAGGGGGTATTGGTTTACTTTACACAATGAACAATGCTGTACACAGCTGTTTGGAATTATATGGGGTATTGGTTTACTTTACTTTTGACCAATGCTGTACACAGCTGTTTGGAATTATAGGGGGTATTGGTTTACTTTACACAATGAACAATGCTGTACACAGCTGTTTGGAATTATAGGGGGTATTGGTTTACTTTACATAATGACCAATGCTGTACACAGCTGACTGAAGATATAGCGGTCAAGTTTCTTTTTTGTTTGACTCACTTAATGAACCATTTTACCAGAGACGGGGCTCCACTCTAAATTTAACTATTTAGATTACATAAGAACAAGACAGTGTCCTCTGCAGAACACTTTCACCACAATGATGGGGATTGTGGTCTACCTGCCTAGGAGGAGGAGAGTGTAAGATCCAGCCACGGATAAACTCGGCAATCCACTTAACAGGCCCTGGAGAGAACACTACTCACGTCATCACCCTGAATACCATAAAAATTACGTATCATATAATGCTGCATACAAGCTTCCAGAAATAAGTTACAGGGTTGCATTTGTTTCAACTCAAGTCTTAGAAGTTGTATTTCCTACGTCACAGTGATAAACAGAAAGCTCATTGTGGACTACCAGCAGCATCCAAAACTTGTATTCAAATGGTCAGGGAGTTACTGGAAATATTTTTTTAGGCTATAAGACCTGACCTAAAGGAAAAAAAAACAAAAAAAAACCTACAAGAGTCTACCCAACAAACCTACAAGATTCTACCCAACAAACCTACAAGAGTCTACCCAACAAACCTACAAGAGTCTACCAAACAAACCTACAAGAGTCTACCCAACAAACCTACAAGAGTCTACCCAAAAAACCTACAAGAGTCTACCAAACAAACCTACAAGAGTCAACCCAACAAACCAACAAGGTCTACCCAACAAACCTACAAGAGTCTTACAAAAAAAGCTACAAGAATCTACCAAACAAACCTACAAGAGTCTACCAAACAAACCTACAAGAGTCTACCAAACAAACCTACAAGAGTCTACCCAACAAACCTACAAGAGTCTTACAAAAAAAGCTACAAGAATCTACCAAACAAACCTACAAGAGTCTACCAAACAAACCTACAAGAGTCAACCCAACAAACCTACAAGAGCCTACCAAACAAACCTACAAGAATCAACCAAACAAACCTACAAGAGTCAACCAAACAAACCTAGAAGAGCCTACCAAACAAACCTACAAGAGTCTACCAAACAAACCTAGAAGAGCCTACCAAACAAACCTACAAGAGCCTACCAAACAAACCTACAAGAGTCAACCAAACAAACCTAGAAGAGCCTACCAAACAAACCTACAAGAGTCTACCAAACAAACCTAGAAGAGCCTACCAAACAAACCTACAAGAGTCTACCAAACAAACCTACAAGAGTCTACCAAACAAACCTAGAAGAGCCTACCAAACAAACCTACAAGAGTCTACCAAACAAACCTACAAGAGTCTACCAAACAAACCTAGAAGAGCCTACCAAACAAACCTACAAGAGTCTACCAAACAAACCTAGAAGAGCCTACCAAACAAACCTACAAGAGTCTACCAAACAAACCTACAAGAGTCTACCAAACAAACCTAGAAGAGCCTACCAAACAAACCTACAAGAATCTACCAAACAAACCTAGAAGAGCCTACCAAACAAACCTACAAGAGCCTACCAAACAAACCTACAAGAGTCTACCAAACAAACCTACAAGAGTCTACCAAACAAACCTACAAGAGTCTACCAAACAAACCTAAAAGAGTCTACCCAGCATATATTGTACAAGAAGTTAAAAATGATAGATTTATCCATGTTGAAACATGGACAGTAGAATAATGGGGGCGGGGGGAAGGGTTGCTGTGAACAAAATAACTCTAGATTCAGGTCAGGTTACGGCGGAGCCACACGAAACACAAAGGAAAAGACTGCTCTGGAATGTACAAACAATGGACCAGTCAGTACTACCTGGGATTTATATATTTTTTCTGTTGTTGACACTAACAGGATTAATGACCCACACACACCTTCAACATGAGGAAACAATTGGGGCCTTTCTACCAGGAGAGCTGGTGGCGCCCTCGGAGAGTTCAATGTCAGAATTATGGAACAGTACAGCTGACAAAACGTATGCGAAGTTAACGAAATAACTAAACGTGCAACTCCTATGAATTAAACGACAACATCATATTGTGAATGCGACATTGGCATTTGCAGAATAAACGTGTGGACTAGCTTGCTTGAATTCAACTGAAACCCTCCTTTAAGAAATACAACATGTGTCTCCCCGTGCATTCATTGCTTCCAGCAACTTAGAACCAGAAACAACCGAATAAAAGACACCCGTCTCATCTGAAGAAGGAGAAAAAGAAACACAAAAAACGTGCTTATTTATATAATTTTTTTTTTTTTTAAAACGTTTGTTAAAAGTTATTTCTTCCCTTATGAAAAGGCCCAACTCCTGAGAGGAATTCTAGAACGATGTGACACTCATGGAAGTTACCACTTGAGCCCAGCTGTCCAAGGACTCCACCGATGTGCACGTTTTTTGGGAGAGATTTCTTTGCGCTGACAGAGTTTGCGTACGTCGATTGCCCTGTTTACTGCTTAGACAATGATGCCATGACATCGGGGATCCAAAACATTGTGGTAACACTTCGCCACGTTGGGATTTATCATTAGTTTAGAAACTGTAAGTCTCTCGTATATGACACCGGTTTTCAACCTGTGGATCGCTGATGGTGGGGGGGGGTGACCACAACATGAGGAACTGTTTTAAAGGGTCGCGGCATTAAGAAGGTTGAGAGCCACTGGTATGAGACGTATTTATTTAATAGTTTTATTACGAGTTTTGGTCTTCCGCGTACTATTTAAAATAGTTCCGTGTGCCTCGTCTGACACGCGTGCCGTTACCATAGTCTACACACACCAGCTATAACAAATCCTATCAAACTTAATTCCCCCACACACACACACACCCACCCACACACACACCCACCCACCCACACACAACGGTGTGTGCTAATGAAACAATACGGTCCGGACACAACAAGAGACGTGTGTAGCTTACCGAGTCAGTCCAATCTTGACGCATGAAACAATCATAACGTTCTCATCATTACAGCATCCGGAAAATAAATAATACCTTGGTATCGGGAACTCTGGTCTGTGTGCGGTTGTGTGTGTGTGTTTGGTTGGTTTTTTTGTTTGTTTTTTTTTTTTTGGGGGGGGTGCACTTTTGCCCTTAAGTCAAACATTTTCAACTGTATTTTTTAAAACTTTTTAGAAATACTTTTGGTAATTATTTGGTGTGTGTGTGGGGGGGGGGACTATCTTCCAAGGTATCTTTACAAAATTAAGCCCCAATTATGTAGGACGGATAAGATTAGAAATGTTAACTTCACGGAAGCTGTTAAAACCCCTGGCCACCGAACACGTCGCCCGGGGCCTAAAACAAGAATGTCTGTCGCGTTAAGTGATATAATAGAGGAAATGAAACCTGCTGGAGATCTCCACCTATCTTGTGCTCGACCTCTGACTAGCCGGTGGAGGGGGGTGGGTGTGTGCTCAAAAATATCTAGGGCTGGTGGATCTCCGGCCAGGCTTCTGACTAACCCAAGCTAAAGCTTACTTTATCCATTTGTTTGTCGGTCTCCACCACTCACAAGCCCCGTAAGTAGCGTTCTTGTTGTATATGCAATGGCGACATCCATATGGTCTACACATACAACAGCTTACGGCTATCGACGGCTGATATGGTGAACCCCCTAGCAATACAACCAGAGAAAAGTAGCCGCCGATATTTTAACAACCACAGGTATCCCAACAACCCCAGATAGTTAAAAAACCAAGGCTATCACAGTCCCAGATCGTTTTACCAGCCGCAGATGGCACAACCCAGGATGGTTAAATGCAGATGATATTTAACATTCACAGATGATATTTAACAATCACAGATGATATACGAAAAGCTAACAGCCGCAGTGAGTATTTAACAGTCACAGAGAACCCAACCACCTATATTTTACAACCACAGATATTAAATCCTAAGTTATTTAACAGCCACAGATATCACAACCACAGGCTTTAACAACCCCAGATATTAAATCCTAAGTTATTTAACAGCCACAGATATTACAACCACAGGCTTTAACAACCCCCAGATATTAAATCCTAAGTTATTTAACAGCCACAGATATCACAACCACAGGCTTTAACAACCCCAGACATTAAATCCTAAGTTATTTAACAGCCACAGATATCACAACCACAGGCTTTAACAACCCCCAGATATTAAATCCTAAGTTATTTAACAGCCACAGATATCCCAACCACAGGCTTTAACAGACCCAGATATTTCACGCTCATTTTCTCCTTAATGAATTAATAATTAATACTATGCCCAGTAATGTCATATTCCGACGTCCCCCTGTAATGCCATATGCCGACATCCACTGTAATGCCATATGCCGACAGCCACTGTAATGCCATATGCCGACATCAACTGAATTGCCATATGCCGACGTCCCCCTGTAATGCCATAGTCCGACATCGACTGTGACGCTATATGCCGAGATCTACATAAAGCCATATGCCGACATCCACTGTAATGTCATATGCCGACATCCACTGTAATGCCATATGCCGACATCCACTAATAATGCCATATGCCGACATTCACTAATAATGCCATATGCCGATATTCTATGTAATGCCAAATGCCGACATCCACTATAATGCCATATGCCGACATCCACTGTAATGTCATATGCCGACGTCCCCCTGTAATGCCATATGCCGACATCCACTGTAATGTCATATGCCGACATCCACTAATAATGCCATATGCCGACATTCACTAATAATGCCATATGCCGACATTCACTGTAATGCGATATGCCGACATCCACTATAATGCCATATCCCGACATCCACTGTAATGCCATATGCCGACATCCACTGTAATGCCATATGCCGACATCCACTGTAATGCCATATGCCGACATCCACTGCAGTGACCGTAAACATGGCTTTCTCATTCCACGGCCCGAGCGTACGATAACAGGTTCACGTCAGTATAAGTTGACCGGCCAACACCAGCCTGAGCGATTCATTGAGAGGGATATACCACGATATTACACACCAGCCCGTCTGACCTGCCAGTGGATGATTAAATACGTGATTGTCGGTCGTGATTGTTATATTACACGGCTTACACGGGATGAATCCTCTCCTCCTCTCTGGTAACTCGAGGTCAGCACCATCAAGAGTAGGTAGTAAACATGCTGCTGTTCTAACTCCGCGGCTCGCGTGTACCAGAACAGGTTGCAAGTCAATATATGTTGACCGGCAACACCAGACCCCACCCAGCAGTTCACGAGTGGGATATGCCACTATATATTATAGCAGCTCGTAGACACGGGATTGATCTCTATCTCCCGTGAACCTTAAGGTCAGCCCATCGATTATTTTAAGAAGGAACTGGAAGAGAACACCATCAAAACACAGAACAAGGTCATACTCCCAGCCTATCATTTATCCCTCACACAAAACACACATGTTTCACGATTGGTGTGGGGGGGGGGGGCTGTATAGTATCCTCCTGGGCAGTGTAGAACGACACATTTGAACAGACAAAAATCCTGATGCACTTCTTCACAGAATTGTGTTGTATTTGGTGTTTTTTTTTAAATTTATGTTTATGGTTAGGCATTGACAGCGAGTAGTTTAGATTGTATGGTTTTCTCCATATTTTATGCTAGGGGCATGGAATGCCCAACGTAAGCCGATACCATAATACAGACCTGTTTACCCTCAAACCCTTAAAATCGTACAATATCATTACAAAATTGTTCAATACACCATCTTAAAAGTAAACATAATGCATGCAGTATATATAATGTATACACCTCAAAATCCTACGAAATCGTACACTGTACGCCAAAATCGTAAAAGTTAACAGGTCCGCATAATATAATGGAAACTGATCTTTTCACTTTGTGATTAAAAAAATTATAATAATTGTCAAATGCAACCTCGGTGTGGTCAAGCGTACGTTGAACCATTTTAGTGTTTAGTAAATGACAAGCTGTGAAGTCTGAGCAGTTTCTAGTCGAATTCAACACTAACCAGTGCGATGTAACGCGGGTGGTATCGCTGGAAGGGGAATCTGACAAGAAGATGAATTTATTGGGACACTATGTCCGCCTATCTCCTAGATCAGCAGTTCTCAACCTGTGGGTCGCGACCCCTTTGGGTGTCGCACGACCCTTTCCATCTGAAAACACATAAAGTCTACAGTTATGAAGTAGCAACGAAAATAATTTGGTGCCTGGGGGTCGCCACAACATG
Organism: Lymnaea stagnalis; assembly: GCA_964033795.1. NCBI lineage: Eukaryota > Metazoa > Mollusca > Gastropoda > Lymnaeidae > Lymnaea > Lymnaea stagnalis. Next base: position 25,014 of record CAXITT010001263.1, on the reverse strand, counting down.
AGGAACTGTATTAAAGGGTCGCGGCATTAGGAAGGTTGAGAACCACTGTCCTGGATTATCTCCTACTACTCGTTCTCCGACTAGGAGCAGTCGCGTGGGCTCTGCAAAGGGGTGGGGGGGGGGCTCGGATAGTTAAGGGCACCAGAGCTGGGATGTGAGAAACAATGTACTAATCAATTTTGATTGCAGGTTTGAGGTGGGGGGGACCTAAAAGTGGCAAGGGGAGTGGGCTCGAAAAGTCACACAACGGCTCTGCTCTGACCAAAACTGAAACGGAAACGGAACTCTGTCTTTAGTATACGTTCCTTTAACAACTAGTAAAAGCTATTAACACCCCCCCCCCCCTTTCTCCTCTCTCACTTTTTTTTTTTTTTTTTGCTATTTAATTTTTTGGTTCTGAAATCTATCATATTCTTTATTCTCCCTTCTGAAATCTATCATATTCTTTATTCTCCCTTCTGAAATCTATCATTCTCGTGAAACCTAATACTCCTCATTCTCCCTTCTGAAATCTATCCTTCTGATGAAACCAAATACCTTTTTTTTCTTCCACTATACGAAAAACTCTGGATCCCACCAAGAAAGTCCAATAACAAAATTAGCCCCAATAAAGGGCAGGAAGTGACGCGCAGACCGGTTCTTCACTGGGGAGCTGGCGTGAAATGGGAGACAACACCGACTCGTGGAGGCCCCCCCTCCCCTTTTCTTCGTTATGCTTAGCTAATCAACGCCGCCTGAAGTCTGATGACATGGCGAGGTGGGAATAATGCTATAGAGTAGACTTCTCCTTACACAAAGCCGATAAATAGTAGTTCTCAACCTTCCTAATGCCGCGACTCTTCAATTTGGTTCCTCATGTTGTGGTGACCCCTAAGTATAAAATTATTTTCGTTGCTACTTCAAAAATATGTGTTTTCCGAAGGTCTTAGGCGACCCCTTGGTAAGGGTCGTTCGAGCCCCAAAGGGGGTCATGACGTCCTGACCAACAGATTGAGAACCGCTGCGATAGATGAATGGAATGTGAGATGCGCAGGGTGTTATGTATAGAGAAATCAATCAGTCATTGAACATAATAATAGATCACGTCGAAACTGGACTTGACGTCAACACATAAAAAATGGTAGTTCCTGTTGTAATTGATTTACCCGTATGGTAAATAGTATAATCTCAAGTATACACCTGACTGATAAAAAGTTTATTGGTTCATTTTTTTTTTGGTAATTATTATTAATGAATTTATAATTTTTAAAATACTTCATTATTTATTTATTTATTTTATTTTTTTCATGGTTGGGGGGGGTGGGGGGGGAGAGAATTCTGGCTTAAGATGTCAGATGACCTGTCATTGTTAGACACGTGTCTATATCTTAATGGGCCATACCATGAATGTTACAGGTGGGGGGGACATAATTTATTACGTGGATTAAAAAAAAAGTAAGAACACACGTAGTCGTGAATCTCTGGGCGGGGGTTTTAAATCAGACGTTGTACGGTGTGCCCCGAGATCACTCAGCCATTACGACGTCCTGCACAGAGTGAATAGACACGGCCTGCGGGCGTGACTCATGGTCCAAGCGTGTGCAGGATGTGGGGCGCTCAAGTCAGTTGAACTGTGAAGAAAGTGGAACTAAACTGGCCATATCCCGGGTGGAATGGAGCTGTCGATGTCGGTGGAACTCGGCTTTCCATAGCCAGGGTGGAATGGAGCTGTCGATGTCGGTGGAACTCGGCTTTCCATATCCCGGGTGGAATGGAGCTGTCGATGTCGGTGAAACCCGGCTTTCCATATCCAGGGTGGAATGGAGCTGTCGATGTCGGTGGAACTCAGCTTTCCATATCCAGGGTGGAATGGAGCTGTCGATGTCGGTGGAACCCGGCTTTCCATATCCCGGGTGGAATGGAGCTGTCGATGTCGGTGGAACTCGGCTTTCCATATCCAGGGTGGAATGGAGCTGTCGATGTCGATGGAACTCGGCTTTCCATATCCCGGGTGGAATGGAGCTGTCGATGTCGGTGGAACTCAGCTTTCCATATCCAGGGTGGAATGGAGCTGTCGATGTCGATGGAACTCGGCTTTCCACATCCCGGGTGGAATGGAGCTGTCGACGTCAGTGGAACCCGGCTTTCCACATCTCTTGTGGAATAAAGCTGTCGAGACAGCCAAAAGTGTATATTGGAGCTGAACTTTCCATATCTCTAGTGAAATGGGGCTGTCCAGACAGCCAGACAGCTGTACTGCAGTCTGTATCACAAGATAAACGTGGAGCGTGGACAGTTTTCATGCACATCAATTACTCCATTACCCCCACACCAATCGGTTGTTTGAACAAGATCTCCGCACAAGAAATAAAATAGCACTCGAGCACTCATCGGTAAATACGAATGCCACCGTGTAATTAGTGGCCATGTCTTATAACGACAACGAAAGACACCCTCTTGTTATTGTTACTTCCGCACTCCTAATATTTTTTTGTTTAATAGCTAAACCATTTCGTGTGGCTTTTTTTTTTTTTTTTTTTAATGTGGTAAAAATTGACGTGACTCAATCTGATATATTGTGTGTAATTAGACGTGAATATTCCATTAAATAATGATCTAAAGGAAGTTGGAGAAGGGGGGGGCCGAATTCCAACACCTTTGCATAATAATCACTCTTGATCAAAGCTGTACGAATGGGCTTCTTGGAATTGTATCAACAAACGCACAACTGCAGACAGTCACACGACTGCAGATATGAGTACGACTGCAACCAAATACGCACCGACTGCAGATATTGACACGACCACAGCCACATGCACACGACTGCAGACACGCACACGACTGCAGACACGCACACGACTACAGACATGCGCACACGACTACAGACATGCGCACGACTGCAAACACGCGCACGACTGCAGACCACGCATACGACTACAGATACGCACACGACTGCAGACACGTTCACGACTAGACACGCACACGACTACAGATACGCACACGACTACAGATACGCACACGACTCCACACAATCACACGACTCCAGACAATCACACGACTCCAGACAATCACACGACTTCAGAACCCCCCAGCAAGACGCCTACCTCCGATGGGGAGTTGTTGTTTTATTGCTAACATGGAGGGCGTGTCAACCTTCACCCCCAAAAGCCAGTTATGAAAAGTGGGGTGAAACAAGGAAATAAAAAGACTGCAGTTCTCAAGTGTTTATGATACGGTTTATGAATTTTAAACGGCAATAAATCCCGTTTAATTACATATAAACCCATGTAAAGACGTTTATATCATAATAAATCATTTTATTTCGTTACATGTAAGACCCCGCACAAGAGATGTGCTGGTAAAAAAAAAAAAAAAAAAACATGGCG